>CM022297.1:44651744-44689536 GCA_011799875.1 Thinopyrum elongatum | reverse complement strand
AGAAGAGGGTAGGCCCACGGTGTGAACAACTGCTTCTTTGTGTTACGCCCGGTCGTCGCGAGCTAACAGACCAATCTAAGCCCGTTCTGTCACAGGATCGCGCACTGAAGACTCATGTCTCACGGACGAACGCGTCGGTCCTGACGTTTCCCGCCCGTCTGTGTGGTTCATGAGGCATGTGCCACGTCAGGATGGCGCGTAGGTTATCCAACAACACACCACCCATTTGCATGCATATGCATGGGGCCTTGCGGATGCAGGTGTGGTCCCTCCCTCCCCCCTCGGGCGTTTTTCCAGATCGAGGACACATCCGTTGGCTCCGGGCAGTCTAGGGCGTTGACCGACACCGAGAGGGGGTAGGCCCACGGTGAACAACTCTTCTTCATGTTAGGGTAGGTCGTCGCGAATGACAGACAAAAGTCTAAGCCCGTTCTGGTTCACAGGATCGCCCACCGAAGACTCGGTGTCGCGGGCGACCGCAGTCGGTCATCGACGTTCCCGCCCCGTATGTGTGGTTTCGTGAGGCATTTGTCACACAAGGCGTGCGCCAGGTTTTCCAACAACACACCACCCATTTGCATGCATATGCAAGGGCCTTGCGCATGCATGTGTGGTCCCCCCTCCCCCCCCCTCCCCCCCCCCCCCTCGGTTTTCCAATCAGGACCCATCTGGTGTCCCTGGCGGTTCTAGCGTTGACTGGCACCGAGGGGGGGTAGGCCCGGTGAACAACTGCTTCTTCGCGTTATGGCAGGTCCGTCGCGGATGACAGACCAAGTCTAAGCCCGTTCTGTCACTGGATCGCCCACCGAAAACTCGGTCTCGCCGAATGAACGCAGCTGGTCTCGATGTTCCCCGCCCGTTCTGTGTGGTTCGTGAGCTGTGTCACGTCAAGGACGTGCGTAGGTTATTCCAAACACACAGCACCCATTTGCATGCATATGCATGGGGCCTTGCGCATGAAGGTGTGGTCCCCGCTACCACCCCTCGGGATGTTTCCAGATCGAGGACCCATCTAGTGCCCACGACAGTCTAAGGCATTGACCGACACGGAGAGTGGGTAGGGCCACGGTGAACAACTGCTTCTTCTTGTGTTACGGGCAAGTCGTCGCGAGATGACAAAAAACAAGTCTAAGCAATTCTGTCACGAGATCCCCACCAACGACCTGTGTCGCGTCGGACAACGCAGCCGGGTCCTCTCACGTACCTGCCCGTCGTGTGGTTTGTGAGGCATGTGTCACTCAAGGACTGCGTATGTTTATTCCAACAACACACACCCATTGCATCGTAGCATGGGCCTTGCGAATGCAGGTGTGGCCCTTCCCCCTCGGGCGGTTTTCCAGATCGAGGTCCCATCCGGTGGGCCCGGCGGTCTAGGGCGTTGACGGCAACAGGGTGGGGTAGGCCACGGTGAATACTGATTCTTCGTGTTACGGCGTTCGTCGGAGATGAAGACCAAGTCTAAAGCCCGTTCTGTCACAGGATCGCGGACCGAAAACTCGGTCTCGCAGATGAACGCAGTGGTCCTCGACGTTTCCGCCCGTCTGTGTGGTTCGTTGAGGCTGTGTCACGTCAAGGACGTGCGTTGGTTATTCCAATAACACACCACCCATTTGCATGCATATGCATGGGGCCTTGCGCACGCAGGTGTGGTCCCCCCTCCCCCCCGTGCGGTATCCAGTATCGAGGACCCATCCGGTGGCCCCGGCAGTCTAGGGCGTTGACCACATAGAAGGGGGTAGGCCACGGTGAAACAACTTCTTCGTGTTATAGCAGTCGTCGCGAGATGATAAGACTAGTCTAAGCCCTTCTGTCACAGGATCGCCACCGAAGACCAGTCTCGCGGACGAACGCAGACCGGTCCTCGACCATTCCCCAGTCCCGTTGTTGTGTTCGTGAGGCATGTGTCACATCAAGGACGTGTGTAGGTTTTCCATGCACCACCACCTATTTGCATGCATATGCATGTTGGCCTTGCGCATGCAGTGTGTGGTCCCCCTCCCCCCCCCCCTCAGGCGGTTTCCAGATCGAGGACCCATCCGATTGGCCTGCGGTCTAGGGCGTTGACCGCACGCGAGGGGGGGTAGGCCATGGTGAACAACTGCTTCTTCGTGTTACGGCAGGTCATCGCGAGATGACAGACCAAGTCAAGCCCGTTCTATCACAGTATCCCCACCGAAACTCGGTCTCGCGATGAATGTAGCCGGTCCCTCGACGTTCTGCCGTTTGTGTCGTTCGTGAGGCATGTGTAACGTCAAGGACGTGCGTTGTTATTCCACACACACAACCACCCATTTGCATGCATATGCTGGGGCCTTGCGCATGACAGTGTGGGTCCCCCCTCCCCCCCCTCGAGCGGTTCCAGATCGAGGACCTCCGGTACCCCGGCTAGTCCCCACTAGGGCATTGACCGACAACAGAGAGGGTAGGTCACGGTGACAACTGCTTCTTCTGTCTTGTGTTACGGCAGGTCGTCGCGAGATGACAGACCAAGTCTAAGCCTCTTCTATCACATGCCCCAAAATCGCCCACCGAAGACTCGTCTCGCCGCGAACGCAGTCCGTCGTCGTGTTTCCCGCCCCATCTGTGTGGTTCGTTGAGGCATGTCTCACGTCAAGGACACGCGTAGGTTATTCCACAACACACCAACCCCATTTGCATGCATACGCATGGGTCCGTTGCGCATGCGTGTGGTCCCCCCTCCCCCCCTCGGGCGGTTTCCAGATCGAGGACCCATCCGTGGGCCCCGGCGGTCTAGTGAGTTGACCAGCACCCGGAGAGGGTGCCCCACGTGGAATACCTGTCTTCTCATGTTACGACAGTCACCGTTCTCATTGTTTTGTACTTCTTTCTTTAAAGTTGAGTTTTGAAAAATCTAGCAAACATATTATAAGTCATCAAAGAGGCCTTTTCATAGACAAAGTTCATCAAAATCATGGCATTTTCAAAGTTTAGTCCTAAAAACATTTGAAATATCAGATACAAAGAGAGTGCCAAACAAACACAATAGAAGGAAATAGAATTAAGAAAGTGGTTTACCGAGGGTCGATTCTCCGGCTCTCGGCAATGCCCACCTTAAACCGACCAGTACCTCACCAAAGCACCT
Source organism: Thinopyrum elongatum (assembly GCA_011799875.1). Classification (NCBI taxonomy): domain Eukaryota; kingdom Viridiplantae; phylum Streptophyta; class Magnoliopsida; order Poales; family Poaceae; genus Thinopyrum; species Thinopyrum elongatum. The sequence continues at coordinate 44,686,433 of CM022297.1, read as the reverse complement.
AACCTCAGAACGTTCCTTCTCCCTTCTGTGTGCATTCTCGATATATTTCTTCTATACTTTTTTTGTTTTTTTCTCCATGTTGTCAACCACCTTACCACACATTATAGTTCCGTCTTGTTTTCTACTTTCCAGATGGGCCCTCGCCCGGTTCTAAGACCGAGCACCCTCCGGTGGCCCCGGCGGTCTTGGGCGTTGAGCGGCACCAAGAGTGGTGTAGGCCACGGGAACAACTGCTTCTTGTGTTATGGCAGGCCGTCGCGAGATGACAGAGCAAGTCTAAGCCCATTCTGTCGTAGGATCGCCCACCGAAGACTCAGTCTCGGCGGACGAATCAGCCGGTCCTCGACGTTCCCGCCCGTCTGTTGTGGTTCGTGAGGCATGTGTCAACGTCAAGGACCATGTGTAGCTTATTCCAGCAACACACCACCCTGTTGCATGCATATGCATGGGGCCTTGCGCATGCAGGTGTGGTCCCCCCCTCCCACCCTCGGGCGGGTTTCCAGTTCGAGGACCCATCCGGTGGCCCCGGCGGCCTAGGACGTTGACCGCACGGAGAGGGGGTAGGCCACGGTGAACACTGCTTCTTCGTGTTACGGCAGGTCCGCCAGATGATAGACCAAGTCTAAGCCCGTTCTGTCACAGGAGATCGCCCACCGAACTCGGTCTCCGCGGATGAACGCAGCGGTCCTCGACGTTCCCGCCTGTCTGTGTGGTTCGTGAGGCACGTGGTCAACTCAAGGACGTGCATAGGTTATTCCAAGACACAACCACCCATTCGCAATGCATACGGATGGGCCTTGCGCATGCAGGTATGGTCCCACCTACCCCTCGGTCCGTTTCCTGAAGGGACCCATTCGATGGCCCCGACGTCACTAGGGCGTTGACCGACCGAGGGGTAGGTCACGGTGAACAACTATTTCTTTCTCTGTTACGGCAGGTCATCGCGATATGACAGACCAAGTCTAAGCCCGTTCTGTCAGAGGATCGCCAACACGAAGACTCGGTCTCGCGGACGAACCAGTCCGGTGCTGCGCGTTCCCCGCCCCCTCTGTGTTGTTCGTGAGGCATGTGTCACATCAAGGACGTGCGTAGGTTATTCCAACAACACACCACCCATTTGCATGCATACGCATGGGGACTCGCGCTTGCAGGTGTGGTCCCCCCTCCCCTCTCGGGCGGTTTCCAGATCGAGGACCCATCCGGTGGCCCCAACGGCCTAGGGCATTGACCGGCACTGAGAGGGGGTAGGCCACGGTGAACAACTGCTTCTTCGTGTTACGGCAGGTCATCGCGAGATGACAGACCAAGTCTAAGCCCGTTCTGTCACAAGATTGCCCATTGAAGACTCGGTCTCGCGGACGAACGCAGCCGGTCCTCGACTATCCCGCCCGTGTGTGTGGTTCCTGAGGCATGTGTCATGTCAAGGACGTGCGTAGGTTATTCCAACAACACACCATCAGTTTGCATGCATATGCATGGGGCCTTGCGCAGGCAGGTGTGGTCCCCCCTCCCCCCTCGGGCAGTTTCTAGATCGAGGACCCATCCGGTGGCCCCAGCGGTCTAGGGCCTTGACCGGCACCGAGAGGGGGTAGGTCACGGTGAACAACTGCTTCTTCGTGTTACCGCAGGTCGTCGCGAGATGACAGACCAAGTTCAAGCCCGTTCTGTCTAGGATCGCCAACCGAAGACTCGGTCTCGCGGAACAAACGCAGCCGGTCCTTGCGTTCCCACCCGTCTGTGTGGTTTTGTGAGGCATGTGTCATATCAGGACCACGCGTAGGTTATTCAACAACACACCAAACATTGCAGCATATGCATGGGGCCTTGCGCATGCAGTGTGGTCCTCCCCAATCCCCCTCGGGTGGTTTCCAGAATCGAGGACCCATCCGGTGCCCCGGCGGTCTAGGGAGTTGACCAGCACCCGGAGAGGGTAGCCCACGATGAATAACTGCTTCTTCGTGTTACAACAGGTCACCGTTCTCATGTTTTTACTTTACATCTTTAAAGTTGAGTTTTGAACAAAATCTATATATGTCATCAAAAAGTCCTTTTCATAGAAAACTTCATCAAAAGTCATGGCATTTTCAAAGTTAGTCATAAAAAAATTTGAAATATCAATACAAAAGAGAGTGCCAAACAAAACAAAAATAGAAGCAAATAAGGAATTAGAACAGTGTTACCGGGGTCGATTCTCGGCTCTCGCACATGCCCCCCTTTACCGTAGTAGCTCACGCAAGCACCTAAACCTAGAAGTTTCTCTTCTTCTCCTTTGTGTGCATTCTCGATAATATGTCTTATACTTTTTTTGTTGTTTTCTTCCTCTTATGCTTGGCAAACCCACCTTACCACATTAAGTTACCTTCTTGTTTTCTGCTTTCCAGATAGCCTCCGCCCGGTTCTAAACCGAGCACCCATCCGGTGGCCCCGGCGGTCTAGGGCTTTGTCGCACCGATAGGGGGTAGGCCAGGTGAAAAACTACTTTGTGTTACGGCAGGTCAGCGCGAGATGACAGACCAAGTCTAAGCCCGTTCTTTCATAGCTTCGACCGAAGACTCGGTCTCCCTCGGAGAATGGCAGCTGGTCCTCGACGTTCCCATCCGTCATGTGGTTTGTGAGGCATGTGTCCACGTCCAAGTGACATGCGTAGCTTATTCCAACAACACAACCCCCATTTGAATGCATATGCATGGGGCCTTGCGCATGCAGGTGTGGTCCCCCCTCCCCTCTCGGGCAGTTTCCAGATCAAGACCCATCGGGTGGCCCCGGCGGTTTAGGCGTTGACCGGCACCAAGAGGGGGTAGGCCACGGTGAGCAAACTGCTTCTTCATGTTTACGCCCATTACGCCATCTCGTCGCGAGATGACAGACCAAGTCATAAGCCCGTTCTGTCACAGGATCGCCCACCGAAGACTCGGTCTCGCGGACGAACGCAGCCGGTCCTCGACGTTCCCGCCCGTCTGTGTGGTTCGTGAGGCTAGTGTCCCGTCAAGGACATGCGTAGATAATTCCAACACACACCACCCATTGGCATGCAGTGTGCATGGGGCCTTGCACATGCAGGTGTGGTCCACCCTACCCCCTCGGGCGGTTTCCAGATCGAGGACCTCTGGTGGCCCCGTGGTCTAGGGCTTTGACGGCACCAAAGGGGGTAGGTCACGGTGAAACTCTGCTTGCTTTTCGTGTTAACGCAAGTCGTCGCGAGATGACAGACCAAGTCTAAGCCCGTAAAGGTCACAGGATCCACCAACTGAAGACTCGGTCTCGCGGACGAACGCATTCGTCCCTCGACGTTCCGCCCGTCTGTGTGGTTCGGAGCATGTGTCACGTCAAGACGTGCGTAGGTTATTCCAACAACAAACCACCCATTACCTGTATATGCATGGGGCCTGCGCCTGAAGGTGTGGTCCCCCCTCCCCCCTCGGGTGGTTTCGGCAGATCGAGGACCCATCGGTGGCCCTGGCGGTCCTAGGGCGTTGAGCGGCACCGAGAGGGGGTAGGCCAGGGTGAACAACTGCTTCTTCGTGTTACGGCAGGTCGTCGTGAGATGACAGACCAAGTCTAAGCTCGTTATGTCCAAGGATCGCCCACGGAAGACTCGGTGTCGCGGACGAACCCAGCTGGTCCTCGACGTTCCCGCCCGTATGTGTGGTTCGTGAGGCATATGTCACGTCAAGGACGTGCATAGGTTATTCCAACAACACACCACCCATTTGCATGCATATGCATGGCGGCCTTGCGCTTGCAGGTGTGGTCCCCCTCCCCCCCCCCCCCCCCCCCCTCGGCGGTTTCCAGATTGAGGACCTGCATCCGTGGCCCCGGCGGTCTAGGGCGTTGACCGGCACCGAGAGGGGGTAGGCCACGGTGAACAACTGCTCTCTCTTGTGTTACGGAAGGTCCGTCGCGAGATGACAGACCAGTCTAAGCTCGTTTGTCACAACAGGATCGCCCTGGCGAACCTCGGTCTTCCGGACGAACGCATCGGTCCTCGACGTTCCCGCCCGTCTGTGGTTTCGTGAGGCATGTTCACATCAAGGACGTTCGTAGTTTATTCAACAACAAACCCCACCCATTGCATGCATATGCATGGGGGCCTTGCGCATGCAGTGTGTGGTCCCCCCCACCCCCTTGGGCGGTTTCCCGGATCGAGGACCCATCCGGTGCCCCGCAATCTCAGGGGCGTTGACCGGCACCGGAGAGGGGGTAGGCCACGGAGAACACTCTTCTCATGTTATGGCAGGTCATCGCAAGATGACGACCAAGTCTAAGCCAGATCTATCACAGGATCGCCCATCGAAGACTCGGTCTCGCTGACGAACGAAGCAGGTCCTCGATGTTCCCGCCCGTCTTTGTGGTTCGTGAGGCATGTGGTCACGTCAAGGACGTGCGTTGGTTATTCCACAACACACCCACCCATTTTGCATTGCATGCTGGGCCCTTGCGCATGCAGGTTGTGTCCCCCCCCCCCTCCCCCTCTCAGGCGGTTTCTCCAGATCACAGGACCCTCCGTCTGGCCCCGGCTGACTAGGAGGGCGTCTGACCGGTCACCGAGAGGAGTAGGCCACGTGACAACTCCTTCTTCGTGTTACGGCAGGGTCTCGCAAGATGACAAACCAATCTAAGCCAGTTCTTGTCATAGGACTGCCCATCGAAGACTCCGGCCTCCGCAGAAGAACGAAGCCGGTCCCTCGACGTTCCCGCCCGTCTGTGTGGTTCGTGAGGCATGTGTCACGTCAAAGGACGTGCGTAGGTTATTCCAACAACATACCACCCTTTGCAAAGCATATCATGGGCCCTTGCGCATGCGGTGTGGGTCCCCCCTCCCCCCCTCGGCGGTTTCCAGATGGAGGACCCAGCCGGGGGCCCCCGGCTTGACTAGGCGCTGACGCGGCACCGAAGGGAGTAGGCCCGGTGAAACACTGCTTCTTTGTGTAGGGGGAGGGTTAAGATAAGAGCCGCTGGAAGGGCAATGAAGGGTGTAAACGAATAAGCAGTCGAGATGACAACAACGTGTAAGCCCGTTCTCAGCAGGATCGCCCTCCGAGACTCGGCTCGCGGCTACGCGCACCGTTCCTCAACTTTCCTGCCCGTCTGTGTGGTTCGTGAGGCATGTGTCCACATCAAGAGAACGTGCGTAGGTTATTCCAACACCACCACCCATTTGCATGCACATGCATGTGGGCCTTGCGCATGCGAGTGTGTCCTCCCCTCCCCCCTCAGAGCGTTTCCCAGGTCGACGGACCCATCCTGTGGCGCCCCGGCGGTCTAGTCGTTGCCCGGCACGGCGAGAGAGGGTACCCACGATGATACCTGCTTCTTCATGTTCGGAGTTCACCGTTCTCTATGTTTTTTACTTTATGTCCCATAAAGTTGAGTTTTGAACAAAATCAGCCAAACATATATATAAGGGTCTCATCAAAATCCGTTTCATAGAACAAGTTTCATCAAAGTCATGGCATTTTAAAAGATTAGTCTAAAAACATTTGAAATATCATATATCAAAAACAATAGTGCCAAACAAACCACCAAATAGAAGGAAAATAAAGATTAAGCAGTATTCAGAGTGTCGATTTTCGCTCTAAGTAATGCGCTCTTTTAACCGAGAGTCGCTCTCGAAATCACCTAAACCTAGTTCTTAGCCGATCCCTTTCTCTCTATTCTATCACTTTAGTCTCTCTCCTTCTTCCTCTGCCCCGCGCCGAAATCACACGCGCCAGCGTCCCACCACACCAGCTGCCGCCACCACCACCGCACGTCCACTGCCTCCACCACAATGTGCCTGCCCACCGCGCCACGGTTCTTCTGGCGCGTTCCAGGCGTGGCCAGGGGCGGAGCCAGGATTTGGATATGGGGGTGGCCAAGCCAACCAAGCAAAGAAAAAAATATCCAATACAAAATTATACATTAGAACAAGGTTTTGCTGAAGTGACATAAAAATATTCATTGGGGTTTCATTTCTATAATTTAAAGTGCCTCTACGATTGCCCATAAGATCAAAAATATTAAAGTTCATCAGAAGATATCTTAGCTGCTAATTTTTTTTCTATGTGAAATAATCATGCAATGGCGTAGCAAATCATCTTCCCATTTTACTTCAAGAACGTGTCTGACAATTTCATAGCCGAAAAAGCCCACTCGCAGTTGCCGTTGAGACTGGGAGAGTGATAACTGTCGCAGCAAACCGCAACCATTGGATATGAGAAGCTTTTCTCCGTTTTAACTAGCCCTTTTTGTTAACAAGCATAGATGGCAAGTGTCTTCAGTTCCTGGATATGGTTGCACACATCTAGCTGAACATGAGGTAGCTGACTTTCCAACTGAGCTAATTCTTTACTTGAAAAATCAGCGGGATAGAATTTTTTCTGCAGAGTGTGCTTATCTTTGGATATCAAAAGATTCATGCCTTGGATCTCAAGATGAACAGAGAGTAAGGAGCCAGTTGCTTTCTGTAACTGAATCTGTACTGAATCGATCATTCACGTTCACTCCGTTATTGATCATTTGCCACACTGAAAACTCGACTTTGTAGTGTGAGGCGTTGTTGTGTTGTCATGCTTATTCGAGATTGGTAACATCAACATACCTATTAATTTCATTACAGTTAGCTAAATTCTCAAGATAACCAAGCACCAGATTAACTTAAATAAAAAGTTAGTATTTTAAGTAGTCGAAACATCTTGTCGGTCCAAATCTCTGGGATATCAATCTCGTGCTTCACACAAAAAGATTTGACCTCCTCTAAAAGAGAGTCCCAACCATGTCCCTTACTCCCCAGTAGGACCTTTGTGTTAAAACATATCCATGCATTTACATATCCAAGATTTGTATTGGAGTTCTGACACCACACATCAGTGATCTTAATCTTTTCCATCCGATGTTAAAAGAATAACATGAAAATCAAATATATGAACAATTTTAAGGATCCAACGAGCACGTCCACGAAATCTTTGAGACTGAACGGTCACTTGCTAACCTCTTAAGACGTAACTGTAGCACAAACCATCTTCTTTAAGTCTCTGTATGACTTATCAGTGAACTCTCATCCCTTGTGTCCTCCTGTCTCTGTCAGGTTCCTATTTGGTTTGGCCCTCTGCCTGTAATCAATCTCGTTCCCACACTCAATTCTCACGTACCATTTCCTCCACTTGGTTCGTAGAGATCCTCTCGCTGCGCTTTTGACAGCACTAAACACATATTACAAGAATTTGGCTTCTGAAGAAGTTTATGTACCTTATGTACTCTCGGATGCATCAACCAAGCTCCACTTGTAATTGAATGAGCCTACATGAATATAGTATGCATAAACGAACACTCACGGAGAATAGAGCCTTCATTCATTCCACTCCCTCTTCATATTACTTGTCACAACCGTCTAATGCTTGGCCCCTGATTGGTCTTGTACATCATATCAAGTTATTCTCTGACATTACAGTAGCAGATTGCATGTTTTCAAAGTTAGCCAGCAGTGGTCATTAACATGAAGCTAGATCCATAAACCTCATTATTTCTACTTCTTTGTTGGCACAACCGAAGAACACCTGCCCATTTGTTGCTTTTTTTGATTCATCCCCCGAGCTTCATCAAACCATTATACAGACTTGCACTTACCTATTTACTTCTCTAATTGTCTTTTGCACTTCTAGAGCAAGTATGCCAACAATCTCTTTCTGAACTTCTCCGGATGTATAATTTGCATTACCTGGTAGCATTTCCGACAACTCCCCGACAATCCTTATTGTATGAGCGAGAATCTAACCATTATTTCAAAAAATTTCCTTGGTTCTTAGACCCCGCAGTATTTCATCATGACCTCTAAAGACCAGCTTGGAATATCATCACCTAAGGGACAAGCGACTAGATGTTAGATACCAAAACATTAGTCTGTCAACATTTTAGTTGATGTAAAAACTGCTTACCTCATGGCATCGACGGTAGTCTTAGGCCCAAATCTCGCATCAGTTAGCACTTTCTCATTTTTCTTTTCCATCATCTTGTCGTATAGCCATACTGTCTTGAATCTTCATAGCAGCCCGAGCGAATAGTTGTGAGTCAGTCCGGGCCCCCAACATGATTAAAAAAGCACACGCTTTTCCATCATTAACTCTTTTTTTCACAGTTTCTAAAACCCTTGCCGAGAATGTATCAGACCCACATCTCCAACAGGTTTTTTTGAGAAGATGAAAGCACGGCACAATATGCGCTATCACATTGTTGTGTTGAATACCAAGCACCAAAATTTGGGTACCACTTTTTAAATCGCGATGGTTTAGACTTTTCATCGAATGGTATGCTCTTCCACTCCAGTCGACTATGCTCCCTTAGATATAATAAAAATGCGGCGTTCACTTGCTTGTCCGTGGGAGCTCCCAAATTTGACAACATTTACGGGGTCTCTCTGATATAAGTGTGGTTATAAACATCTCTTGTTCTGCCCATTACCATCGTCCGGGCATATCCTGCATCAGACGCGTTTAACTGAACCGGATTTGTACTTGCACATCCCTCACTAACATTTCATAGGTTGAGACTTGAACACTTGATAGAGCAACCGGCTAAAAACTGCATTAATCTAATGGGTGTTTGTCCTGCTTTTCTCTTCCATAGCTGCTGTCCTGCAGGATTGGAATGGAGTCCGGGAGAATTAACATACTGTATACTATTCGACACTAATCGCAGATAGGAACTAATACAAGATAATGGATAATTGCATCACAAAAGACGAACTGCCGGCAACACACAGTACACACACTTCATGATAATTGTGGGACATGTGGAAGAATTGGGAAACAGGAACGTCTTCATAGAATCAAAGACCATAGAATCACAATTACACAACCAAATTACCAGCAAAGAAAAAATCACTGGGATCATCATTCGACGACACGGATTACAGGATGAGAATCGACTTTGCTAGTTGTGTATTGAAGCGGGGACACTGCAGAGTAATTGACAAGTTGCAGTCAGGCCTTTACCTGAATATGTAAATCAATGCGCTTTCCCTGATCGAGAATCATAAGCAGGAGCCACTGCCGAGCCAGGAGATTAGAGAAGCAGGGCCTGGGTCCGGCAGAGCAGCCGAGAAAGCAGGGCAATGGGTCGAGAAGCAGAGGCGAACGGGGCTGAGGGCATCGAAAAACTGGAAACGCGGCGGCGACTAATCATGTAATAACGCGTATTATGGATGTATACATTACGTGTGAACGCTAGACCAGCTAGGGAACTAGAGCGGGTAGAGCCAAGCCCATCGACTCAATTAGGGCTATTTCACACGGGGGCCCCGGCTTTTTTTCTTGTACCAATATTGACGCTGAGATAATTGGAGGGGGGGCCAATCTAACAATCGATAAATGCACCCCTTCTGAAACTACACCCCTTTCCGCCTAGGTTCTTTGCCGTCTGGCTTCATTCTTCTTCTTGCCCTTATTCTCCTGCCACCCACGAGCATTTGGCTAGAATTTGATTTCTTCATTTTTTGCGTGAGTTTATGGTGCTGTTTGTTTTTCTTGGGTGATAAACGTCCTAGGGGGAGTAAACTTTGCGACCTTGTTCCTTTCGTTGTTCGCTTTTTCTCTTTCTTGTCGAGTTCCTTCTTGTCCGGTCTGAGGAACCGTGCTCGGCGTGTAGGGTTGAAGGTCCTCTGTCGAACCTTGGGGCATGACCCTGGGTGTTTGTGGAGTTGGTTCAGTTTCCCTATCAGTGCCTCTCGTCGCGGCTTTAGTTGCTGTTTTCCTTCGTCTTCGGGTCGGTGGGTCACTGGGTGTCATTGTGGTGGTGGGAGTTCTTGTGAGAGGTGTCGGCTGTGCTGAGTAGGTGGGAGGGAGAGGAGTTGTACGCTGTGCGGTGGTGGTGTCATTGGTTGTGCTATTCACTTTATCTTTTAGTGTTGGTCTGTCCTTTTCGTTTCGCGGTGTTTTTTATTTCTTATGTAGCGTCTTCATCGGGTACCGTTGTGGTGTTTTGTGCTTTTCATGCTCTGGTCTTCGTTTTTCGTCGGGATCCCAGTTTTAGGTTATTGGTTTCGTCTTTTCAGTATGAGGGAGGGGGTACACATGCCGCAAGGTTTTTTGCTGGGTAGGTTTGGTGTGTTTTGTGTGTGGATGAGATATTGGTGGGGACTGTGGCGAGGGGGGGCGGCGTCGTTTGTAGGGGATGCGTTGTAGATGTTCGGGGCGGTTCTTTTCGTTTTCTGACGCTGTGACGCTTTGTGTTGGTTGAGGTCTGGGTAAGGGGGTGGCTGTGTTTTTGTATTGTTTGGGTGCGTGAGTCACTATCCTGTGTCTTGGCCTGTTGCGGTTGGCTCATGTGTTTTTTCCTTGAGCGGGGGGGAACGCGGGGGTTTGGCGGGGTTTTGTGCCGTTGTTTTTTTTATGTTTGGTGTTGCGTCCTCGGCCGCCTTTGTGGTTTTTTTCGCCTCATGCGAAGTAGGCGTCTGGGTTTGGGCTGTCCGGGTTTTTGTCCCTGTTTTGCCGGTTTGATGGACTTTGTGATCGATTATCGTTTCCTATTCTCCTATTGTGTCTGTTATTTGGTAGAGTCTGGGGGTTTCTTGCGTTTTTGGTCCCTGCGCTAACCTTGCTCGGGTCTGTGTGTGTTGTCTGTGGGCGGTGTTGGGTGGTGTGCCCCCCCGCCCCCCGCTCTGCCCTCACCGCCTTCTTCCGCTCTCCCCCTCCCCCTACTACTTCCCACTCCCTACGACCTTTCGAGTCACTCTATCGTTCTTCGCCTCCCCGCGTGTTCCCTAAGGTCTTGCTCTCACTTTGCTCCGTCCTTTAGCATCCTTTCAAGTTATTGTTGCTGTGGAAGTCATTAGCGGGTGGTTCCTTAGTGTGCTTAATGTATCCACTGGTGTCTGGGTGGTCTGATGGAGATATGTGAGGGAAGCGTTGCTGCAGTTTTTGAGGTGCGACGTGCAAGCCCGTGCTACCATTGGGTCCTCGGGGGATGTTGAGAGAAGTATCAGGGTGTCGGCTGTTTTTGTGTCCAAAATCGGCTGTGTTAGAGGGGGGGGGTTGGGCCTTGCTGCTTTAGTTGTTGGCGGGGGGGATGGTTGTGTCAGCGGGTGAGAGTGGACTGTGTTTGCTCTTGTGTGGTGAGAAGGATTTTTATTTTGGGGTTAATGTGCTTTTATGGATTCTTCCTCTTTCGCGCCGCTTCGTTTAGTGTGTGTGTTGTTGGCGCGTCGTGGCTGTGTTTTGGTGCTGCAGAGGCAGTTGATGATTCTTGGATTTTTTTCGAAGATTGTGGTTGGCTTTGGCTGGGGGTTTGGGAAGAAGGTAATGGTGGTTCGTGGGATCTGTTTTGTGGAGGGGGGGGTGGAGGTAGGGTGTTGGTTTTGGGGGGTGGCCTTAGTTCGGTGGGTGTTTCCGTGTTTTTTGGTTGCGTTCTGGTTAGTATGATGAGCATTTCGAAGGGAGGCTGGTCTTCGTTCTGGCCGGTATTGAGGTTGTTCGTTTGGTACCATGGTTTAAGTTGAGGTATGGAGCTGATTGGGTGGTATGGTGTTGTGTCTGTTCGGCGATGGTCGGGGGTTTTGCGTTTGGTTGGTGATGGCTGTGGGTCTCTTATTCGGATGTGGTGCTGGTGTGGAGAGGTTCTCGGGTGTTCTTGGCGTACGCAGCCTTTGTCTGGGTTGTGGGTAGGTTTTGGGGGCTGTTAGGGCAGTATTTGGGGAGTCTGATTTAGGCTCCGTAATGGTTGGTGGGGACTGGTAACGGGTTTGGCGTCGTTTTCTACGGTTGGTGGGTTTTCTTTTTAATTTTTATCCGGTGTCCGAGCAGACTGGGGGGCGGGTTCGGTCGCCTATGTTTGCAGCTTTCTTTTTTAAGCTAGGGGGTGGTTAGGTTTTTGCTTCCTGTGTATTTATTACGGGGGGTGGTTTGGTTCAGGTAGGGCTGGGAGGGCTTATGTGGGATATAGTCTTGGGCCGTTAGGTCACATTCTCGGGTTGAGTTCGCATGGGGGGAGGGGGGGTTTGGGGGTGTTGGTGGGGGAGGATTGTTGTAGAGGTCTTGAGAATTAGTATGGCGTGGGAGGGGTGAGGATAGAGTGGCTTGAGGGTGGTGCTTGTTTTTTGCGGTGCGTGGGGCGACTTGTACTTTTGTCTGTTGTTGTTGGACGTTATGTTGGTCCGGTGTGTTGAGCGCGGTGGCACTGGGTGTGGTTGCTCGTTAGCCCTGTGTGCGCTGGGGGTGTTCCCTCTTCCAGTCACCCGCCACAGTTCTCTATAAGCATACTCTCTTTGTCGGAATGTGTTCGTTGGGGGTGGGTGCTTTGACGGATCTTCGCGGTGTTTTGCTTTTTACTCAATCTGCGTGTCCTTTCCTTTCTCGTCACTTCGTTTTAGGTATGTAACTTCATGTTCGCCTCGTGATCGTTTGGGGGGGGGGGGGGGGGGGGCAGGCCCCTGCTCGGCCCCCCCACGTCTCTGCCAATCGGCACGGCGTTCTTCTTGGAGGTGACCACCGGTGGAGCGGCACGCTCGTGTGCAACTCAGGTACTCCTCTCCCTTTCCCACCTCCCACCCCCCCTCTCTACCCTCCCCACCCCACTGCCCCCACCACGCACCTCTCACATGTCTCCCTCTCCTCCTCGGCTCCCCTCTCGCCTTGGCTGCGTTAACCCTCTGGCTCCTATCCCTCCCCTCCGTGCTCCCTCTCCTCTGTTAGGTGATTTTGCTAGGTTCAATTTTCCTTAGGTTAATTTAAGAGAGGTCAATTTTGCTTAGGTTAAATTTTCAAAATTAGGGTATGGGGGGAATTAAATTTAGAGAGAGATAACCAAATTAGGATAGCACAGTTATGCCCAATGCATGTTTAATGAGAATATTTCATACCATAAAGATTTCGCATTGCTTTTCAGCCCAGTCTTTACCATTTTTCCGAGGATTATGCTTGCGAGTAATCCATGTCTAAAACGATAATCTCCTTGACGTAATCAATATCTATCCCTACAACAAGAAAGTGTGTACTTTGTTCACACGAAATCTTTTTGAATCAAAACAAATATGAAGTGGTGAAAGGAATACACCAAAAATGCCCATAACAGCATTCTGACAGTAGATTGACTAGAAAATTTGTTTAAAAAAAGAAGTATAAAAATCAATCCTCTTTACTTAAAAACAACACTGAAGTTTATAGACTGTTGATTGCTACTCAACTGCCATCTGTCTTGGTTGCGATATCAACAGTTGCCTACAAAGGGGGGAAAACAAATCAATACAACAGTTAATATTGAGTGTGTTATCTAATTATATCATATATATCTATATAGAGTGATGAACAAAAAAAAGCAACATGTAGTATGGGATGCTTCCCCCTCTAATTCCTCTCATCCTCTGTCAACACTCACAGCTAAAGTAGTGCTATAACTTCCACATTACTGTTTCTCATAAATTATTTTTAAATCGGCGGCAAATGAAATTGGCAAGTGCAAATGCCTTGTCCATATGACATGTGCACTGAAAATTGACAGTAATTAAGTAACTTACTGTTAGGTATACTAATTCAAAATTTATTTCGTTGAGCTGACTGCTATTCAACTAGACATAGAATAATTTAGATTACAATGAACTCAATATATCATAAACAAGATTATATTGAAAGCACAAAAGTGATACTAAAAACAATCTATTGGAGTTGAAATAATTTGATGCTTCTAGTGGATAGTAAACGAAAGTAGGTCCATCACTAGTGGTATATTGGCAAGTTCCGTTTTTCACTGATTGGTATTTGTCTAGTTGTCTCTGTATTTAAATTGTTTTTTATTTATTTTCGATTTGCTCTCTGTTTAGTTACTAAACTTTTATTTCTTTGTCAAATTCTGATGGGGGCTGTGAGTAAGTACGGAGGTCTCGAGTGCGTTCCTGTGACCAAGTTCAACACTCGGCACAAGACCGAGTCGTCCGCCTCCCGTGGCCGCATAACCGACGACGAGTCGTCATGGATGGTGATGTCGGAGTGACTTAGATGGACCGGATCCGCTCGCACCGGGTCGGGCGACATGGAGGCCTCGGAACGACTCGGGTTCTACCTCGAGCAGACCACTTCCGAGAGGAAGAAATCCGGGCGTGGTCAGGAAAGGTCCGGAACCAAAGGCTTACGGACGCCCCGGTCCTGTCATTTCTGCCCGACAAGGAGAGGGGTTAAGCAAGCATTCATTTGCAAACATATTTGGAGTGCCACAGCTGGGTTGAGCGCAGCTACACATCTATTGCTCGTGTCTTATGGTTCATCATGGGGCGATCCATGGAATTTATCCGACACAGCTGCAAGGGGGCGCGCCGCGAAACCACGTCATCGGATCCCTCTTGAGGAGAGTGCACTTCCGGAGGGGGGGGGGGGCCGGGGTGGGTGTCCAAGCGGGTGTGTGACGAGCCGTCCGTTGCCAAGTTTAACCTGGTGACATACCAACACACCCGGAGACGAGAAGAATGTCACCTTGGCCACCTTGTCATCACCGGGTTGTTTTGAAGATCTTCGCCCGACACACTTCATTTTTCCATATCCCCAATTCCTTGTATTAACGCATATCTTTTTTGTGCAAACATTTGCTTGCGTGGATGGTGAAGAAGCAGAGGCGTATCACAAGGCTCGTGAAATCTGCCCGGAAGGATACTAATCCGACGTAAAGCACACTCTAACGGTAGCAAAGCACGTTGACGAAGGTCGGCCGCTCGACAAACAAAAAAACCAAAAAAAAGGGAGAGAAGAGACAAGGATGACTGCTTTGCCAAGACCAACTGTCGCTAGACGAATACTTGTAGTGTTAAGTGACTATCAGTTTGCTAGTACTTTGATTCATCGCGCCTCGTTGTTCCTCAATTGGATTCGATTTTGTTGACTAGGTGAGGGAACCCTGGATGAAGACTATTGTGGGAGGCCCATGGTTGACAGTTGTGTGACCAGCCCAGCATGCAGGCGCAGCATGTGGGAAAGGGAAAACAATCGCGCCAAAATGCAGGCCCGGCTCCATGTCCAGGGGAGCCGGAAACTAACCGCTCTCAAGCAACACAAGTGATATGTGGATTAAGATGGTAACTTTTTCGCAACGTGCATCTTTTGGTCAATTAAACTTGATGGTATTTTGCAGGAGGCGCGGTTGGTCACCCGGTCCACATCCGGATGCCTGGAAAGAGGCACAAGGGGAAGATGGCAACTGAGTTCTACAGCTTGTTGGTCACAGGAGAAGTACGAGACCTTCAAAGAGGTCTTCCACGGATGGTGCACGGGCAGGACGCCAAACCTACGTCCAAGCCCCTTGATCCTGGCTTCTCGTCATTGCTGGCGAGGAAGGGCATGTGCCGCCACCGGGGGGGCCTCCTGAACAGGACTCTGCAATGGTGTGTCGATTCGCCACCTACACGGGGGTCCTGCATCGCAAGCTGCACGCATATATGTCGCTGTCGAGCACCCAGTCTCAATCGTCCTACGGAGTCGCCCAATCGCCGCATGCCGTGGGTACATGAGATAAAGTGTCTGCAAGGTAGCAATCCTAACCTTCATTTACTGTCCATGCTTCAAATAGCAACCGTTCCAACCTATATGAGCCTAGTCGTATTACAGATTACTGGAGCACGGGCTGCTGAAGAGGAGCAAGAGGCGGCTGGCTGAGCAGAGAGAGAGACAATAAGGGAACTAGCTAACAAATGAACGGAAGGTGAAGCTTCTCGAGGATCACTACAGGTAGAACTTCTATAGACCTAGAGTAAACATTCATTATATAGCGACGAACCCCCGTCACGGTGTGACTCTATCTGTATAGTTCTTGTATGGTAATCTGAGCAGTGGAAATATGCCCCTTCTACTCCACCTCCCGAAATTAACCTGAATGGGCCCCCCCTCCTACCCTCAAGATGATCTATGAACTTGTGATATTCTATTGTGACGGCACCGTATTTGCTAGAGCTTCTATGTGACTGCAGCTTGTTTTGTAGTCAACACATATATGTATATGATGTCTGACTTGTGTGTGCTGTGTATGAATTTGTGAACTTTGTGCTAGTTTATGGCTATAGTAGAAATAATGGGAAACATTCCAATATGCACTGTAGTTATCCTGTTGTAGACTACTCCAATGCACTTGTAGTTGGTTTTCATCTGCAGGGATCAGTGAAAGAAACAGCTCAATCGCAGAAGGAATGGGACCATTTTCCGAGGCCACACATCAGAAACTATAGACTACCGAGCAGTTAACGCTCAGGTAAAAGGGGGCGTCTGAAGACAAACTGTTGTGCCACTACTTTTCGAGAGTGGCTCTCGGAAAAGAGTCGCTGACACTTCACTTAATACAGGGCTGCCCACTATTTTCCGAGGGTGGCGACCTCGGCAAACTGTCGCTGCCATGTGGGACACCCGGGTCCCACTTGTCAGGCGCAGGGGGGGGGGGGGGGGGGGGGGGGGGGCGGTGGATTCCCTGGGGATCGCGCGCGCTCTCGGCAAAACGACATTGTTAATTTTTTTTTAAAATATTGTAGCAAAATGATTTTGAAACTTTTTAACTGATAAATGTGACCAGGGAACCAAATGTCAGTTTAGAAAACATGTTTTGTGTGGATGTGTTGTTTCCGAGGGTGAAAGTCGCAGACTCTTGGATTAGGGTGAACCAAGTGACGACGCGTCACTCTCCCGAAAGGATATGCCATGTGGCCTCCCTTTGCCATGCTGGCTCTCACGTGAATGCCCAGCTTTCGACGTGTGAAGCAGTTTTATCCATTTCCCTCACAGGATTGGCACACGCCGGATCGATCTGGGTGACGAAACGCGCTGTCCTCGCCGTTCGTGACGGTTGAATGTAGTCTGGTTTGTAGCATCTCCACTCAAGGCATGTGCATTGGGTATTCGTACAACCACACCAACTTTCATACATATGCCTTGGCGATCGCATGCATCGCAGGGCAGTTGTCCGGACCCCCCCCACCCCCTCGGGCGGCTTCCGATCGAGCACCAACCGGTGGCCCCGCGTCTATACGGCTTAGACCGGACGAGAGGGGGATAGGGGTGGTGAATACACTGTTCTCGGTGTTACGGCAGGGTCAACTGTTTCATTTCTTTACTTATATATGTGTAGCTTAATTAAAAGTTGAGATTTGAAAAAATCTAACCGAAAACAGAGTCATCAAAACTCATGGCATTTTGGGACTTTCGTCATTAAAACGTCAGCAAATACAGAAACTTTACCGAGAGCCGATGGGTACTAACCTAAGTCTGCACATCTCTCCCTTCGGAACGTGCTGTGTAAATATGCGTTATTCCTTTGTTTTGTTTACAATCTCCTTTTATTTTTTATTCCTTTTGTCTGCTCATTTTCCGGCATGCGTCCCTAGAAGGCCCGGACGGTCCTACACGTTGACATGCACGGAGGAGGGTGTGGGGTTGATGATACCTGCTTCTTCCTGTTCGACAGGTCCTGCTGTTTTCATTCTTTTACTTTAATATGCTTAGAAGTTTAAGATTTAAAAATATAGCCAAAACACAAGTCATCAAAAGGGTCATGTCATTTTGAACTGGTATTCATTAAAGCATGAAATACCAGACACAAATAGAGTGGCAAAAGATAAACACACAATAAAAAGGTAAATGAGGTGGCTATACGATCATACCGAGGGCTCGTAAACCGTTTCGATAATAGCTGCAGTGGGTAACGAGAGCCCTCTCGGTACAGGGTCGTAACCCTAGTCTAGGGGTCTTCACACATTTGGTAGCGTGCTCTGGTAAGAAATTTTTCTTTTAAGGAACAGAGGGATAGGTGACTTAGAAGTTGGATTTTGAAAAAATCTAACACAACACACAAGTCATGGCATTTTAAAACTTTAGGTCATAAAAGATATGAAACTAATGACAAAAACATAGAGGGCAAAAGAAAACCACACAAATAAGGAAAATAGGACGTGGATATTACTTTGCCGGAGCGTCGAAAAAGCGATCTCGGAATATGGAAAGTAACTGATGGAGTCTGTTTGTGCGAACGGCATCACCACTGGCTGCTCTTTGGTGGCTCGCTCTCGGCGTCTGCGCTGTTTGCGTGCGGGCTGGTTCGCGCGTAGCCTGGTGGACGGCAAAGAGGGAAAGTTGCCGTGAATCCAGAATTTCCGAGAAGTGGCTTATCGGCATTGTTTAGTTTGCGATTGTCCGTGTTTTGGCCTCCGCGAAGACGCGAACCCCGCAGGTCTATTGAAAATTCCACTAGTGATATAGTATATAACATATCTAACGATCCATAACATCTATCAAAATCGATCATTGCAATTCCCGATGGTATCTCCGTTGAGGGTAGACGTGCTCAACAAAAAATCCCACAATCCTCTTAATTCCTCATATGCGATCATTTCGGTAGGAGTTCGTCCCTCTTCCGCATCTCTAATTAAAGAGAGGGGTACAATACAATATAATGAATGAAAACTCACCACAATTGATGGTAATAAAATAAATTGTGATATTGTTTCTACTTACTTCAAATGTTGTGAGATGTGCCGCCGCTCAGAGGTCGAGTGGGCGAATGAACTCGCAAATGTAATACTCACATAAATTATTCTCAGGGTGCCCTGCCACAAGCATTTTTCGAGAATAGAGTTCAATAAAAATGATATCAAGAATGATAATGGTATTGAAACTTATAATCATGAGCAATGGCGCGAAAATAGCTAGTAATACTTTCCAACTACCGACATTAGACAATATGCTTTATGTCACAAGGATGTCCATCTGTTATTGCTCTAATCACGGTCAAAAGACAACCCAGAACATGTATTATGCCAAATATATTGGATAGGGACTAATCCCTTCCAGAGATTTCTTTTCAATTTATTTGATTTTCTTTTGTTTTTATTCTTTTTGCTTTATATACACAATTAAAAAAATGTTTTTATTTATCATTAAAGAAAATTCCTAGCATTTTTTTTTAAAAATCACAAACACTCCACACAAATTACCCAATTACTCGAATGATTTTAAAATGCATGAACATTTTGGAGACTTGCATGACCCTTTTTTTTAAAAATCAACGTATATAGTTGTAGAAAGTTCTCCGTATTGAAAAATGTTTCACATATAAGTAAAATATCAAATATGTATAAAAGAGTTTAGCATGACTGAAAAGCATTAAACATCAGAATTTTAAAGTGTTGAGTGTCCATCTATTAAAAATTGTTCATATTTAGGGGGAAAAGTCATCATTATAGAAAATCATTAATAACAAAACAGAAATAAATTGTTATAAATGAATATAGAATAAAGTGAAAAAGGAAACAATACTAAGAAGGCAGTATAAAGAAGCAGAAAGAGCAAATGAGGGAAAACAGAAAGACTAGCTCAACTGGAAATAAAATTCGAAATGAAAGGGCAAATAAATCATAAAATGGAACTGAACTAAGATGAAACACGACGAATCAGAAAAACAAGGCAAATAGCAGAAAACAAATGGCTCAAATCCCAGACAATGGAGCGTAGCTGGGGAAACTCAGCGTCGAGAGGCCAAGGACTAGTTTAGGTTGGCCATTTTTGTAGCTGTAGTCAATAGCTTAAGATTTGTACGCTACCCAGAGTTCGGCGAGTCTCTGTTCGACGTACTCTAATGCGGGATACAAGGCAAACATTTGGCGAGTGCCTCCTAGTCCAATGTTTTAGTGGTATTGAAATCTCAAGGTTGCTCTGTATTTTTTTTGTCGGTCTCAGAAGGGCTAGCGAGGATACCATTAGTTTCATATTAATAATTATTATTTTAAACAAATTAGTTGGCATCCGAGATGTATTATTATTGCTCCGCTAGCTTGGTTATGTTACTTGTAATGACTAAGACGAGACCTAGTGTATCTTCTATGGTTAGTTCGAAGCTTCTGCTGAAAACTTAAACCTAGTTTTGTAAAAAATGTCTTTATAACTTCAGGTTTTGTCAACTGAAATTGAATTGAGGCAAGGAAATGAGTAACCTGGGAGTTGATATGTCACAAATGTATATACTTTTCAAATACTTTTGTTGTGTGTTTGTGAACTAAATTGCAATGATTTGAATGAAACTATCCTGACTGCGCTGTTTTCACAGAACTACCATGGGTGTTATTTTTAGCAGGTTAGATAGTAAACATTCTTGGATTGGGCGAACAGATTAAGAGAATATTTTTCGAATATATAAAATTAGTGGCGAAAGAGAAGTACGGAGGGGTCCACTAGGACGCCGCGATCTCAGTGGGCACCCCCCTAAGGTACGCCATGTGAGCTCAGGGTAACAGGCCTCCGTTGGCCATAACTCCAACTCACATAAGTACTCCAATATCACGGAGAAGAAATCATTGCGTTTTATGAAGACGGAGCCCGACGCCACCGGGGTCCTTGTCTCCATGGGGGTGGGATGATCTGGAAGTCTCGTTGGGGGGTGCTTCAAAAAGTTGGGAATTTGTCAACCGTTGTCCAAATCAACCCTTCTTCATCAGCAATTCATTATGCTCAACACCGGGATGGTGATTAATTCCTCGTAGGCTTACTAGACGGTCGATGGAGTTGGATGAGATCTGGTCAGTGTAATTGAGTCAATTTATTACGTTGATCCCTGGTATCACACTATTTTGCCTGATATGTGATGTTGCGTCAGCGGTTGCACACCAACCGCTCTAAGATGTGTCATAGATCAGCGTCCCACCGTACTTTACGACCTGAGCCTGCGCTAGACCTTTCAAGATCCTATTAGACACGCGAAGGATGAGCTTTTACCCTAACAAATATCTTGATTAGATAGATGGTGAGCATATTTTATTGACTCTGGCGTGAGACGATTTCGGAATTAACTTGGTATTTCGTCAGGTACTCGTGAGATATTACGTTTACTGTGGCTGTCGTTTGTTCGACTATTTCCAGGGGCAGGTACACTATTATAGCTGAGAACATTATTCCTACGGGGGACTAACGCCTGGCACCTGCAGCCTGAGGCAGCACCTGCATCGGAGCCTATCTACTCAGTGGGAGCCTCAAGTATTACCCCTGGACTGACTATTCGAGCCGTGGTCAAGACCAAGTTAGGTCAAAAGCCTAATCTTGGGGGAGTACGTATTTTTACCGCATTACATTCATGTACCAAAACACACATTCATCTAATTGTCGGTGTTCATTCTCTTGTTCAATGTATATCCATGTTTAGTTTCATTTCTTTTCTTTTGTGTGTTTGAAAAATACATTGAAAATCCAAAAATATTTCTCTCGAGCTCATTTTCGGTTCCTTCTTTTAGTTATTCGTAGTAGAAAAGGAAAACCCAAAAAGATTCTTGTTTCTCGTCTTGTTGTTTTTTGGAAGTTCTTCTGTGTGAATAAAGTTTTCTCATTTTTTTCTTACTTCTGATTATGTTTGTTTCTTTAGAAAACTAAAAACTCCAAAAATATTTCGTGTGTTCTCTGTAATTCTTTTCTTTTCTTTGGTCGTCGAATAGAAGGATATGATAGAATTGTTAGATGGATCTCATATGCATTATCATTGATCAAACGAGAGCCAATATTACCTTTCTTCCTCGTTGAATAATGTTTTGTATGATTCCGCTTAGTCAACGCCCCTTGCACTGATTATTATTTCACATCATTCGGGTCATGCAAGTGAAAGGAAGACAGGTACGTAAAAGATAGAATAGGTGCGAGTTGTATAGTAGATAAAGTTAGTAAGATGATGCTTGATGGGTGCGCGTTAAGGAAAGCTGGCATGAAATCTTCTTGTTTTTTGTTTTTGTAAAACATGTTTAACTCAGTGTCATATCGATTCAGCATATATAGTAGTAAACATTTTTGGATGGACAATAGAGATATATTTGCTCATGCAATGTTTAAATAGCTAGGATGGATAATGTTCATTTGTGTTCAACAAGCATTGAAATGGTGTGATGTTAGTAGGTTCGTATGATAATCCCCTCTGAATATAATACAGGGCTTGACTTGGCCACTATGTTCACACTTCGTAGTTGATTTAAAACCAATGGCCCTTCCTTGGTATCATTCTATTCAGGGTGTTATATATCCTACCCATGCTCGTGTATCAATGTTTAAATATTGGCCCAGATGCTGATTATGGACCTTTGTCTCTCTCCTAGTTGGTCGCTTTTCAATCTATTTGTAGCCTTGCCTGTACTATGGGGAATTACTGCGTGTGCCATCCAAAATACTCAACCCAAAGTTGTTCTAGATGAGTCCAGGGCCTATCTACCTTATATGCGGTATTACCCTTACCTGAAGACTATCCTCTGACATACGGCTTGATGTCGTGACCGTTAATATGACCACCGTCCTCCCTAGTCTTGATCGACCCTCATCACAGATCCACAAGATCGGATCCGGACTCTTCTGTTATCCTTGATTCTGAAGTATCATGTGTTCTTGGCGTTGTGGGTTATTACGAGCCGAGGCCCCGAGAGATGATCTATTCTGATGCTCTGAAACCCCTTCTCACGACTTGTTCAGCGATCTTCGGATGTCCATTCGCTTGATACTTCTATTGTAGCCTTCATACTTTGTCTGATGTTTTCTTAAGTTTCCAACTGAGAGATACTTCTGCCACATTACCCTGAATTGTTTCACCCAGTAAATTAACCCTATAAGTTAGCTCTCCCAAAGTTACTCTTTACTTCCCACACTTAAATCTTCTGGACGAGATTTCTTGTAGTGGGGAGGAGTTTGTAAACATCCCTAGCATCACACTACAGTAATCCCCTTATGATTCAGTGCCTAGTCCATCGTGGATGGTGTACAAAGCTATTAGGATAATCGATATATCCAACTGCAAGTTTCTCTGATCCAATTCAAATTCAAAGTGGCAATTTGAAGTTGCTCAAAGTTGCTGGAAAAAGTTATCATCGATTTAGCAAATATTCCAAGACAATATTGTTGTTAAGGAAAACAACATCACCACAATGCTAAGATGGAGAAGCAATTATTACAGTTGCAAAAACAGCATTTTAAAAGCAATTCCATTTATGAAAAACCTCAAATGAATTCCAAAATGCCCAAACTTTTGTGGCAGTGCTGGATATGCAATTGTCATTTATGTGACCAAGTTTCACAATTAAAACAATTCTTTCGGCAACACAAAATAAAGGTTCTACAAAAGACTTCTGTAAACCAAAAAAGAGTTTAGATTTGGAAAAGGGCTGAGCGGCAGGCTGTACAACTGGGCTAATCATACAGTGCCAGGCCGCAGCCCAACTCGGTCTCTCTGTTCTACACCATTACGGCTCTCTCCTCCCCGTGCTCGTCGCCGCGTTGTCACACGCGCGCGCTCGCTAGGATGGCGACACGCGACGCCACTCACTGCGCGAGAGGATAAGGCACGGCCCCTCCTCCATCTCCTCTGGGTTTGCCGCGATTCTCACCCTTTTGCCCAGCGCTTGCCTCCTTTTCCTTTCCCACTGGCCGAGCCCCCATCGCCGCCGTCCATCATCGTCACCCCCCGGGCACCGGGTAAGCGGGGGCGGGGGGTCTTCCACCGTCTCGCTCGTCTCTTGTCTGTCCAAACAAAAACAGACCTCTGTTCTTCCTCCCCGGCTCGGAAGGCTGAGCCAGGTGAGCACTGCGGTGGCCTGGTTCTAACTACTTTGTCCCCATCTCCGTACCACAGCGTCGCCGCGTCGTCGATTCGGCCTCCCCTCGGCTCCCGATCACCCGAGGGGGCATTCGTGGTGAACTGTGTATGTAAGCTCTGCCCCACTTCTCCAACCTTCTCAGCGCGATGCTGCACCGCCCCGCTAGACTAGCAGTACGCGTCGCCGCCCGCATTGCAGACTTTGCTTCCGCCACAAGCTCGCCGTAGTCGACGTGCTTGTCACCGACCGGACCAAGGGCAACGGGTTGTTCTCTGTGAGCACACCGCTTCACACCCTACGCACCTTGCACGCTCGGAAACGGCCCGTAGGGGGCCGTTTTTCCCCTCTCTGACCGTAGTCTCGGCCGGCAGCAGCAGCTCATACGCTGGGCTCTTGAACTACCACACGTTCAATACATTCTGAGCCGTGGATGGAATGCGCTGGATGAACACCACCCATCTCGAAACGCCGTTGGAACCGCGGTTGAAATGATGCCTTAGAGGAATCCGACGCTCGCCTACTTCGTGCCCAGCGCAACGAGAGCTCGCCGGAGCTCCTCTGGCAGCTCCGCGACGGCGCCGCTGGGACTGGCCCTGTGTCTCTGACTATGGGCGCCCGCCGCTGGTTTGGACCGCGTTGACCACGTTCACCCCTGCGTGACTAGTGGCCCCGTTCTGTGAATTAGCCTAATTGAAACACTTTTAATTGTAGAACGATGTTTTAAGGTCAAACCCTAATTAGTCAAGACACCTGGGGCCCACTCCCCTAGTTAGTTATGTTAGTTTAGTATAATCCACTGTTAAGATCCAATGAGGCTGACAGGTGGGTCCCACCTATCAGTTTGACCAGTCAGCGGGTCAGTTGACTGCTGACGTCATCCCCAGTGTCATGCTGAGGTCATATTCCCTTTTTTGTTTTATTTCTGTTATTTGGAAGTAAGGTTCTAAACTCGGTGTTTTAAAAACTTTGAATTCATAGAAATTATCCGTAGCCGGATGGAAAACTTATACATGAAATTGCTCAGAAAAATCCAGAATCCAATCGTAGCCTATGGTTTCCGTGTCGGGACCCTTAAGTAGGTGAACCCAGCAACTTTTTCCATTTCTGGTGATGAATGTGCTTAAATCGTAATCAACCACTATAATTTCCGATCTAACTATATAATACAGGTGTTTAGACATGTTTTTAGCACCCTGCATTGCACGTTAGCAGAATAGATGCTCTGTGTTGCATATGTTTTGCGGTAGTGTTGTATATCTGTTTCTTCCCCTCTTCTTTCTCGGTAGACCCCAGGGTACACGACGTGGTTTCCCCCCGAGAGCGACGAGCTCTGGAGAGACGACGACACCACTGACGGACCCCTGCCTTTGCCGACAGGAGCACCATGCAAGCACCCCCCCTTGAGCATGTCTATATCGCCTATTCTCGTCTCTCTGTGCTTGCATGAAATTGACTGGCGTTACTCGCTTTACCTATTATGATGCTGACTATTTTGTAACCTGCATTTTGACTAATTACCCTGCTTATCCTAAACTACTTAGAATAGGCTGTGTAGTTGAACACCCCAGGACCCCACATGTCCCAATGGCCCGCTGGGGGATCAGGTCGGAAGAGACTCACACCGTGGCCCCAATCCCGCACAGGGTCACCCACGTATTGTACGACACCTGCAGCATTAATCATCGAGTGCCGAGGGTGTATACCTCGTATAGCACTTCTGACGTAACTCTGTAGAGAGCATTGGGCGGGTTCAGTTGAGGATGATCCTCCTTCAACACACCCGATACGACGTGTCGTGCAACACCTCAAGTGTAACCCATCGAGGGTGTTCCTCGAGTTCACCTTGCACGGAACATCGAGGTAGAATTCAACGGGGTTGATACCTCAGATTCCCCTGTATGTTATGGACACATGTGCTTTGTCACACTGGACTTTACAACTGCTACTGGAAAAGTCGGGTCAACCCTGAGGGGACCCAGAGCGAGCTATAGATGAGAATTGATGAGGTGGAGACGGGTTTTACTGGAGGGTGCCGTGAGTCAATTACGAGGTGTAGACCGGGCATTCTTAGGACCGCTTGCCGCAAGTCCTCGGCGAGATCAGTGGGCGGTGGGGTCACATCGTCGTGAGTCTCTGCCTCGTTACCCGCACACGCCCCAATTCACTAACGATTGGGATATTTGATCCGAGTAGGCCTCTGGCCTTTTTCTGCACGTACCATCGACGTGGGATAAGTTATGGGGCACTCTGGCGTCTAGCATCAGTCGAACTTACTAGACGTCATGCAAGGTAGTCGGCAGCGCCGGGTTGGATGGACGGCGTTAATCAACCGCATTATGGTTTTTGGGTTGCCAGGTCGGCTCACGGCCATGAACGTAATGTGTGCAGAAGCGCTCCAGGGTGAGGGGCCCAGCCCCCTGGGTTGCATCGGTTTTTAGGTCCGGCGTGCTGACTCTCTGTTAAGCCTAGTCGGGTTGCGGCGTATCTTTTGGCCGAGGCCGAGCATGCCAGACAAGTGTGGTCCGTCCATAGTTAACCAGCATGGTGGGTAAGTTTGTGCACCCCTGCTGGGTAAGAAAACATCTATGCCTAGCCGGATCCTCGGTAACCGACCGCTCGGAGTTGTATCCCGATCGATCAACTAGAACTTAATGATGAGATGAGAATGGTATATTAGGGCTCTGAGAATCGCTTTCTCGCAAGGGAGTCGGAGGAAGGATCTCGGGGCGAGGTTGATACTGATTACCTGCGGGTCTACTTTGATGTTATAATACGGTACTACTCTACACTCTCTCTAATGCTACAGACCGCTGAAAGATGCTAGTCTTCGATAGACTACGGCCTTCTCTCTATCTTGCATTTCTACAGCCCAGTCCACATAATACATCCTTTCTTTGATAATGTTGCATCCTGTATGTAGATCCTTGCTTGCTGAGTACTTCGGATGAGTACTCACAGTTTGCTTTGCTTCCTATTTTTTCCCCATATCCGTTGATGCAACAGATATGGAGCCCCTTGAGACAGTTGCCTCCTCAATGACTGCTACTAACTACCCAATGGTGGTTACTACTACGAGTTGCTGACGACCAGGAGTAGTTCGGAGGGTCCCAGGCAGGAGGCATGGCGTGCTTTTTGATCGTAGTGTTTTCTTTTGGCCCCACTTTGTCAAGGCTTACTCTGTCCTTTTCTTTATATCTGTACTCGTATCTGATGCTTTCGCTGACACTTGTAAGTGGACTTATGTATTCGAGCCTGCGGGCGAGGCCCCTGGCTTGTAATATAAAGTCTGTATTGGGATTTTAAATTTGTGTCCTAGAGTTGTGTTGTGATATCTTCAAGTGAGTCCTTAGGGCTTGATCCATGTGCACGATTAAGCCGGGGGCGTCACAGGTTGGTATCTTACGGGAAAGCCCGACTGCCTATAGTACCCCCCCCCCTTCCACCTCCTTGGGCCGAAGTTGAGTCTAGTCAATGAAAACTGTTTTACTAACATTGATGTGTGGCTACGGGCCCACGTCGCCATTTGGGGTTTAGGACTTTTATTCCTCGTCTATACTCTGGACTCTATCTCTCTCTATTCGGGTTAAAGAAGTTTGCTAACTCCAACACTAGTTCTCGTAACCGCTTTCTCCCAGAGAGCCCCCCCCCTCTCATTCCAGAAGATGGTGTGTCATATCAAAGACTACAGATACTCGTCGAAGTTTTCCCGAGACATTTGCCCAACTGCTTTTGCAAGTCCCTCTACCGATGATCACTATGAACAGCTATACATCTTTGCCTGTTTGTATTTCATTCATTCCCAGTTTACTCCTTTATGTACGAGATACCCAGTAATACTCCTCGTTCAATCCGGGAACCTTTCAGCCTACTACCGTGCAGCTTCTTTCGCACTACGGATAATTTCCTCACCTTATCAGGGATTCATTCATCCTAGTTGATCATGTGCTTCACCACATTCTTCCCTTGTTAATCGATCTTTCGAAAATCCTCTGCCCCTATTTCTCTTGAAATTCTTGCATGCTTGCATTATGGATAGTTCCATATGATAAGTATCTTGTTTGATCATCCCTTGTCACTATCATTCGGGCCTCATTGATTCAACCTGTGTGCGAATACCGGCAATCATCAGTTCTTTCCAGAATTCGTGCCTACCCCCGGCTGTCGACGTCATTTTGGCCATAGTTGGATCTCGGCCAGTCATGTTGCAATTGACTGTCCATCATGTTCCTTCAACTTGAACGCCGATTATTCAGCTTTGTTTTTGTAACTGATGCCTTTGCATTCTTTCCTTCTCTGATTGAAGTACTGATACTCACATCATCTACATTGAGGACCCGCTGAAAATCCTTTGTTTTGGATTATTAATCCGGCATGTCCTTCATATTCAAAATTTTTTGTGCGCTCTGTCCGCTGATACATATTTGCCTTTGGTAAATTTGTATTCTCTCTGCTTTGTCAACCTTGCTCTACTCGTCGAGCTTGAGTTATTTACGTCCTGAAGTTTCATGGTATATGTTCCTAAGATGCCCCACTGGGTTTGAACCTAGTTTTCCCTAATCGGTGACTCGAAAGTTAAGCGAGTCCCTACTATTCTGGTACTTCCCAGATAAATCTTCCACACTACCATTCTTCAAAAAACGAGGATTAAATTAAAGGTTAATGCATTGAAGAAGTTGGGAGTCGCCTTGAACCTTTGTGTGCATGCCCCTGGATCTGAATTTAGAACTTATCTGGAAGCTGCTCGTAAAAATAATTATTTCCTTTGGACAATTCATCTGTATCTATGAATTGATTCCTTTTGCACAATCGTGGTTCCCGACCATATTTCCTCCTTGATTCCATTGCCGGATAAGTTAAAATACTTATCCTCTGTCCAATCATTTTCCCCGTCCAACCTCTACGCTACCTACTCCGCTTTTACTTCCGGTATTACCCTATACTTGTTATTTGAAGTTTAATACCCCATCGGGGGCATCATTCCTACACTACAGAAAGCTAGTCAGGTAGCGCGGGTTTTAAATGGGCTTAGCAGTAGCGCGGGTGGCCGCGCTACTGATACCGCCACAACTAACTCTTATCATGTAGCGCGGTTTGAGCCCACGCTAGTTGCTACGTAGGGATAGCATCAGCGTCGGTCCTCCAACACACGCTGCTGCTAATAGCTATAGCGCCTTGAACAAGATCGCTACTGCAAGAATCGCTGCTCTAAAGCATAACGCCAACGCACTGTAATTAGTTTCTGATTTTTTTTTCCTGCTCCATAGTTTGTGCTCTGAATGTTGGTTAGGGGCTTTATAGCCGATAATCTCTATCATATCATACCATCACAATGTAATCATATCATACATACAAATAGTCTCATCAAATCATGTCATCATCCATCCAACACAAGTGTCTCTCATCATCATCTCGAACATGCGATCCAAAGTCTCGAATACTTGCAACTGGGCACATCGCATCCATCTAAACCTAAACACCTATACCGAGAAGAGTATCACTATGAGTGAGAGCGGAAATATGCAGTACATGAGGCCGGCGGTTACGAGTCCCCTCTCTCCGTGCTAGCGTGAAAAACACCCTCAAGTAACTAGCTTCTGCTTCTTTTCTGCTTTTGAAGCCTTTATGCTGGCCGCCCGGACCCATCCCTTGCGCCTGACCCAGGCCACTAGGCGTACACTCCTCGGAACCTTCCCTTTTGTACACTACATAGCACTGCTTCTTTCTTCTCCCTCAAGAACTAGTACCTGTTAGAGATGCATCTTCATCAAGAGATGTACAATCATATGCCACAAAAATACTAGAGCAAGGAACACGAAAAAGAAAGGTTTAGCACTAAGATTCCAACATATAGTACGCAAACTACCGGGTGGTAGACGTGAGGTAGGGCGGCAGTCATCGTACCCAACTAACAAGTCACTTTACGCAAGTTCAGCAGGACCGTTGACATCACAAGTTTCATTGCTACAGAAAGTATACAAGTTCAACAACCGACACATATCATCATCATCGGTCATCGTAAATCACTAGAAGTTTCCATCCTCCATATCATCAAGGATGGACCCTAGCTTCTTGAACGGCGTGAGGTCCTGACATTGATGCTATATGCGAGTTCTGACGTCAGCTCGGCGATATAGGGCTGTGGTGGAACAAGTCCCCTTCTCAATCGACGACTTCTTTCATGATGATCGTCGCAATGTCCCTCTGGAGCGAAAGAAGTCATCTCTATTTTAATAATCCGCTTCTCCATGAGATTCTTTTTTACCCACTTTGCAGATTGAGCACGTTTTTTTGGGGGTTGCTTGTCATGCGAAGCTTTGTGACCGTTCTGACCTCCATCATGAGATGGAGAGGTAGAATCCCTCAGTCTTGCTTGTTTTGGACATGGATGCAGCAAAAGTTAGTTTTTATGCGAGAAACCCAACTTCTTGTTCCCTTTGTTTTTTCCTGATCTGCAGGTGGCCAACTCCCTAATTCTGAGCCCTAGGCGAGGGCGGGATGATCTAGATGACTGTTCATTATGTGGGTCTAGTCCTTCTTCTTGTATTTCTGGTAGGGGTCAAAATAGCACGGGGTCGGGGTAGTTGGCTCGCGGGTAAGAACACTAAGGACGGCGCGCGTCCTTTGCTCTGCGGGGGAAAAAACCCTCAAATTAAATTCTCCATACGAGCGAGAAGGACTGTTGAAATGTACAAAGGGTTGGTCCGCACTGCTTTACTTTTGATGATACGGCAGGAGGACAATTTCCTGGTCGGCTATTCTATACCATGAATTTTGGAGGTACTCCCTAGCAGTTTTCAACGCTCAAAGTCACCGAGACTCAAGAAGGACTAGGTGCATGTAGTATGGCTCCGCCCAAAATTTGCCGAGACTTCTTCCTGCTCTGCGAACTCATATGTAGCGGCAAAAAGGTGACGATTGTAAAATCGAGCCGCCTTGTCAGAAACATCTCGACGTATGGTCAAACCGCAGGAAGAACACCCTCCGCGGGCCCGTGTGTCGACGTAGCACTTCCCCTCATGTCACACGAGCCGCGTATGTCTGGATATCCTGGATCCTTCGAGGCTATAGGCGTTTTCTCAATAGTCAGCACATGGTCGTGCAGGCTCCTGAGATCCCCTGATAGTGCCTCAGCGGTTTCGGCGGTAGCATCGCTCGCCCGTGACCTGAAACATGGGCCGCACCTTTGACGGTACAAACGCTCTTCAAAATCCGTGGTCCTCCGGTTTGGCTTTTTTTGCTATGTGCTCTGGCTTGTTTGTAGGCAACCGCCTACTCCCCGTCTCTTCCTCTCCTTTTTCTTGGACTGACCTTCCAGACCTTCCTTAACCCTGCCCCAGTGTTGCCAGGGCCTAAGCATCTGTACGACCCCCGGCTAGTTGAGGGTCCCTTTTTGAGGTGGCATCTTCAGCGCGTGTCCTATGAGGATTTCATGAAGAGAGACTTTCTTGCATCCCTGCTAGGATGTTGCGCTGCCGGCAAGATCATCCATATCCTCATCAGCATGCGATAGCCCCTAATTCGTCCAATATGGCGACTCATCTTCTAAGTCAACGTCATAGGCGCCTGTATTGAGGAAACTCATTGGGTCCCCTCCACCTCCACTCATCAATCCTGTATTTGTGTCCTGCAGGTCTAAGTACTTGTTCGACTTACACTACCATCATTCCACTATTGGCCCCACCTTCATCACAGGGGGGTCTTTCTGCGGGCTCTCTCATTGGGGGGGGGACCCGATACTACAGCGCTGGTACTTGCGTAGGCGGGTGGTGTTCTCCATACATTGCTTTTTGATTGTGGTTTTGGTGTGCTCTTGGCCGGCTCCAGACTAAGAAGTGTCTTGGCCATAGCAGCACCCAACCCTTGCAGCTTTCCAATCCGCAGCGGTTGTCGCTCGTCGTCCTCCTCGGGCGGGGGGGGGGTCCCTGCCACCGGTGTATCTGGAGGAGTCAAATCCTCGTGCCCCCCCGATTTCAGACTCAACAAGGTGAACCCTGAAGTGCCCCCCGGGCTCGGCCTGGTTTTGTAAGTGAGTTCCAGGGCTTCGTTAATCACCCACCACCTTTCCCCATGCTTCCACCTTCGGCCTTTGATAAGTAGAGTACGGTGCACGGGTTTCGGTCTCGGCCTGCAAACACCTTTTGCGGCGTAAAACATCCAAAGGCACGAAAATGGAATATGCTAGATAATATGTTGGTGCGAAATGTATACCTTGAGGGCGGGTCGAGCTCATCCAAGACGAAGGCCCGCTAGTTGCGGCCAGAGCTGAGGACGGCTGCTATGGCGGGGCGGGGTGGCGAGAGTCAGGCCCGGTTGCGTGAGCAAGGTGATGGTGCGTGGTGTTGTGTCAACTCGAGTTGATCCCGACGAACTGGGCATGGGGGAAATCATGTACCGCCTTTTCTGGATTTTTCCCTTCGTTCCAGTTGATGATAGGCCGGGACCAAGCTAAATAGCGAATTCAATTTTGCAGGCATTAAACAGCTGCATCGCTGGGCCTGCTGTAGCACTCATTTTGGGATCTCGCTCGGCTGCTTTGGGTTCCGTGGCGTCCTCAGTGCTTTTTTTCTCGAACACAGCTTCACCTTCTCATCGATGTCGCCTGAACCTGAATAAACTTCTTTTTCTGCTTCTTGGTCCTCGGCCCTCATTATAAAACACCTTCCACGTGGCACCGTCTCCGGCGACCGTGCCCACGTCCTATTGGCGGCCGCTGGCCAAAGGGAGTCCTTAAGTTCTTCAAGCCGTGGAGAGGGGTGTCCCACTTGGGCCTCTCGGCGAATTAGTCTTTAGGCTGCAAGCGGTGTTTGCTTCTCCTGCAGAGGAACGTGAACCATTTAACGAATGTGTAGTTGACTTGATCAGGAGCTAAATGTCAGGTGGTAAAAGAATAAATTACTGTATTCTAATCATCTCCTTGTGATCTTGTCCGTGTAAAATTCTTTTCCTTGTCCCACTTTGTAGCGGCCCTGATGAAGTCACGCTCCCGGGGTTGGGAATCTTGCGAGGGGGTCTGGGAGACCACGGCTTCACGTTCCCCGTCGTCCTTATCCATTGGGCCCTTTTGCCAAGGTAGCCCCGCTTCCGAGGCGATGCTTATTCCCCCGTTTTCCTTTCCCTGACGGCTCTTGAATTTCGCATCCCACCTGGCTGCCTCGGTAGCGCAGTGTCCCTGAACTTTTCGAATTTCCTCTCCATAGTGGGTCGGATTTCTCTCAGATCTTGACATGGGTTCCTCAACATCATAGCTCGTTTCACCCTCCTCTTTCCGGAGCCAAATCATTGCTGAACATGCCCCATGGCGTGATGTTAAATTCTTTTTCATCTTCGATCATCCCACGGTTGTTCTATGCCTAATCACATCCCGTCGGGGACCTGAAATCTCTTGTGCACCTTCGTCAGGAGCACTACCTCAAATTGTTTCTTTACCCTCCTTAAGTCATCGTCGTTGAATGCTCGCAGCATTCCCGTAGGATCATCCTACTTGGTTCCCATAGCACTTGCGAGGTTCTTCTGGCTCTATGGCTCAAACTTGCCAGGTGTCCCTCTTTGTGATCACCAGTCATCCAATGCCGAGTTTGTTAGGTTTTCGTATCCTCTGCTTCTTTCTTTTTGGTAGCGGCATCGCGCCGGTACGCAGGGGGGTTCCCCCCGGTATCACTTCCTCGCCGGTATCCCTTCCCGGGGGGCCCCGCCGATACCTTCCCCACCGGTCTTCGGACGTCCGCCGATGGTGCCGGCCCCGTCGGGTGTCGATGTCTGCATCATACCTAATCATCGAGGCCAACCTGCCAAACCTTGACCTGCGCTTAGCAACAAAAAGTCGGGTACTGTTGTTTTCACCATCATCATCCATCTCGTCTGCATCTTGGTCAGAAGGCCCAGTTTCTTCAATTGTTTGACATGTTTCCTATGATTCTTAATCTCCTCGTTTCATTCTAACACGTATAAAAAAATGAGAAATGACATAAAAATATCTATGTTTTGCCGGACATGTCCGTTTCCCAGCACTCCCGGCACTCGATCATGGCCTACTTTCTAACACAGAGTCGATGCGCAAAGATTCACAGGAAATTTCGCAGACTTTGCTACCAACAAGTGGAACGTATCTAGCCCTGAATTCACAGGAACGTAATAATCAACCTTCCGGTGAACATAGGCCCTCGCATATTTACCCTGCACTAATTATATTTTCCAATATGACATGTCCCAAAACATCACATGTCCAATGACATTCAAATTCCCCAATAGACATTGTCCAATCACATGTCCACTATCACATGTCCACTTCACATTTGCAACTAAAAATAGCAAATTGCTTTTAAAACTCAACAATTTACATAGCACAGTTTGCTTTAATGAACGCAGCTGGTCCTCGATGTTCCCGCCCGTCTGTGTGGTTCGTGAGACATGTGTCACGTCAAGGACGTGCGTAGGTTATTCCAACAACACAGCACCCATTTGCATGCATATGCATGGGGCCTTGCGCATGAAGGTGTGGTCCCCGCTACCCCCTCGGGATGTTTCCAGATCGAGGACCCATCTAGTGGCCACGACAGTCTAAGGCATTGACCGACACGGAGAGGGGGTAGGCCACGGTGAACAACTGCTTCTTCGTGTTACGGCAAGTCGTCGCGAGATGACAAACAAAGTCTAAGCAAATTCTGTCACAGGATCTCCCACCAAAGACTCGGTGTCGCGGACGAACGCAGCCGGTCCTCGACGTACCTGCCCGTCTGTGTGGTTTGTGAGGCATGTGTCACATCAAGGACGTGCGTATGTTATTCCAACAACACACAACCCATTGCATGCGTATGCATGGGGCCTTGCGAATGCAGGTGTGGCCCTCCCCCTCGGGCGGTTTCCAGATCGAGGTCCCATCCGGTGGCCCTGGCGGTCTAGGGCGTTGACCGGCACCAAGGGGTGGTAGGCCACGGTGAATAACTGATTCTTCGTGTTACGGCAGGTCGTCGCGAGATGAGAGACCAAGTCTAAGCCCGTTCTGTCACAGGATCGCGGACCGAAAACTCGGTCTCGCAGATGAACGCAGTAGGTCCTCGACGTTTCCGCCCGTCTGTGTGGTTCGTGAGGCATGTGTCACGTCAAGGACGTGCGTTGGTTATTCCAATAACACACCACCCATTTGCATGCAT
>CM022297.1:43871660-43980769 GCA_011799875.1 Thinopyrum elongatum | reverse complement strand
ATTGATTGACTTAAAACAGAAATACAAGAAATTATTTACATCAATACTTTGATATACACATGCATGTGGTTTGATGTTGGCTTGAACCACGTCGGTATTTCCCCAAAGAGGAAGGGATGATGCAACACAACAACGGTAGGTATTTCCCTCATTGATGAGACCAAGGTTATCGAACCAGTAGGAGAACCAAGCAAAACTACGTAAACAGCACCTGCACAGAAAGAACAAATACTTGCAACCCGACGTGTTAAAGGGGTTGTCAATCCCTTTCGGGTAACGGTGCCAGAAATTGGCAAACGGATGGGAGACAAATTGTAGTAGATTGGATAAATATATCGTGAATAAAATAAAGTGAAGCAAAATATTTTTGGGTTTTTAGAAATATAGATCTGAAAATAAAAGTGGCAAATAAATAAAAACGCAAATAGCAAAATAGATCTGAAAATATATGATGAGAAAATAGACCCGGGGGCCGTAGATTTCACTAGTGGCTTCTCTCGAGAAAAATAGCATACGATGGGTAAACAAATTATTGTT
Organism: Thinopyrum elongatum; assembly: GCA_011799875.1. NCBI lineage: Eukaryota > Viridiplantae > Streptophyta > Magnoliopsida > Poales > Poaceae > Thinopyrum > Thinopyrum elongatum. The sequence goes on along the minus strand of CM022297.1, from coordinate 43,980,232 downwards.
GGGCAATTGATAGAACTTCAAATAATTATGACGATATCCAGGCAATTATCATTATATAGGCATCACGTCCAAGATTAGTAGACCGACTCCTGCCTGCATCTACTACTATTACTCCACACATCGACCGCTATCCAGCATGCATCTAGTGTATTAAGTTCATGGAGAAACAGAGTAATGCAATAAGAACGATGACATGATGTAGACAAGATGTATTTATGTAGAAATATACCCCATCTTGTTATCCTTAATAGCAACAATACATACGTGTCAGTTCCCCTTCTGTCACTGGGATCAAGCACCATAAGATCGAACCCATCACAAAGCACCTCTTCCCATGGCAAGAAAAATCGATCTAGTTGGCCTAACTAAACCAAAGATTCGACGAAGAAATACGAGGCTATAAGTAATCATGCATATAAGAGATCAAAAGGCTCAAATAACTTTCATGGATAAAAACATAGATCTGATCATAAACTCAAAGTTCATCGGATCCCAACAAACACACCGCAAAAAGAGTTACATCAAATAGATCTCAAAGAGACCATTGCATTGTGAATCAAAATAGAGAGAGGAAGCCATCTAGCTACTGCCTACGGACCCGTTGGTCTACAATGCACTACTCACGCATCATCGGAGAGGCACCAATGAGGATGATGAACCCCTCCGTGATGGTGTCTAGATTGGATCTCTGGTTTCTGGAACTTGCGGCGGCTGGAATTGATTTTCGTCGACTCCCCTAGGGTTTCTGGAATATTGGGGTATTTATAGAGCAAAGAGGCGGTGCGGGAGGTGGCCGAGGTGGGCACAACCCACCTGGGCGCGCCTGGGCCCCCAGGCGCGCCCTGGTGGGTTGTGCTCCCCTCGGAGCCCCCCTCAGGTACTTTCTTGGCCCAACTTGTGTCTTCTGGTCCAGAAAAAATTACCAAAAAGTATCGCTGCATTTGGACTCTATTTAGTATTGATTTCCTGTGAAGTAAAAAACAAGCAAAAAGCAGCAACTGGCACTGGGCACTATGTCAATACGTTAGTCCCCAAAAATGATATAAAGTTGATATAAAATGATTGTAAAACAACCAATAATGATAATATAACAGTATGGAACAATAAAAAATTATAGATATGTTAGAGACGTATCATGGTCCCACACCTTTACACATGGCGGCAAGGCATTGGTGAGAGAATCACCGGTAGCTCCCAGCACCGGTAAAAACACTTTGCGCGTAGCCCAAGGCCTGGCAGCAGTGCATGCACTTGCCCGTCCCTTGCCAGCATTTGACCATGCACTCCGCCCTCAGCACATCGCACCCCAGCTTGCCCCGCACCGCCGTCGCTGCCGCCCCCACTGCACATATGCACGGAACGAGATTCGAACAAAATTCATCCAAGATTCACCAGTTGGCTCTTATCGAACACTTATGGATGAGAAGGATGGCCATGAACAACAGTTTCTTGCCCATCTTGTAAGTGGTTAGTAGTGGCTAGGTTCTGCCTCGCCTTCGATGATCAGTAGCTGAGTGATGATATGTGGCAATGTACGTGATCGATGGGCCGAGTGATTTGGGATGCTAGCTTATGCTAGGTGGTAGTTTTATAGGACAGGCTAGAAATAAGATGACAGCACATCTAACACTTCCGAACTTCAGAGGGCTCTTATACCTTCTTTTTTTTGTGGGAAAGAGGGCTCTTATACCAAGGGATATAGTATTATTTTTTACTTAAAAAAGAATATATTAATTTTACAACCCAAACATTTTAGTTATATATGGAAAGTATTTACTTGTAAAATATTGGAGGATAGAGGAAATGCCTCCCACGATTATGTTTCTATGTTTTCTATAGATAATAATAATTGCCATTGATCTTCAAAAAAGAAAGAAATTGCCATTATTATTTTCTATAGTATAGTAGTAATTTATTTATATTTAATGTTTTAATTATTTTCCCTTTTTAGAAAACTTTTTAGTTATTTAATATTTTAATTATTTTCCTTGTTTGTACATCGCGGTGGTGATGAGTTTAACTCGGGTGAGATTGCACCATCCACTCACCCAACCAGGGGCGTAGACAGGCCCGAGCTACCAGGGCCATGGCCCGGGGTGTAGAAACTAATTCCTTTGTTAACTATAGCAAAAGTGTTGTACCACTAGTAGAAAACAGGGCATCAGTCCCAGTTCCAGAGGGCCTTTAGTCCCGGTTCTGCAACTGGGAGAAAACAATTGGGACCAATGCCCATTACTTTTAGTCCCGGTTGGCTTACGGGCCGGGACTAAAGCAGCTCCACGTGGCCACTGTGGGGCCCAGGTAGGAGGACCTTTAGTCCCGGTTGGTAACACCGACCGGGACTAAAAGACAGCCACACGTCAGCAGCTGCCAGGCGTTGGGGTTTTTTTTAAAAGGAGGGGTTTTGGGGTTTTGGAGGGTTTAGGGGTTTTCATATTGTGTTTCCCCCTGATACGTCTCCAACGTATCTATAATTTATGAAGTATTCATGCCATGTTTACAACAATTCTATATCATTTTGGTATGATTTGATTAGAACTAACCCGGACTGACGCTGTTTTCAGCAGAACTACCGTGGTGTCGTTTTTTGTGCAGAAATGAAATTTCTTGGAATGGGCTAAAAAATTACGGAGAATATTTTTGGAAAATATAAAAAATACTAGACTGAAAAGATATCGGAGAGGAGTCCCGAGGCAACCTCAAGGGTGGAGGCGTGCCCCCCCAAGGGTGCGCCCCCTGCCTTGTCGTCGCCTCGTGGGCCCCCTTGACTTGTCCTAGACACCAACACCTCCTATAAATATCAAAACCTCCAGAAATAAACCTAGATCGGGAGTTCCACCACTGCAAGCCTCTGTAGCCATGAAAAACCAATCGGGAGCCCGTTCCGGCACCCTGCCGGAGGGGGAAACCTTCATCGATGGCCATCTTCATCATCCCGACGGTCTCCATGTCGAGGAGGGAGTAGTTCACCCTTGGGGCTGAGGGTATGTACTAGTAGCTATGTGTTCGATCTCTCTCTCTCGTGTTCTTGATTTGGCACGATCTTGATGTACCGCGAGCTTTGTTATTATAGTTGGATCATATGGTGTTTCTCCCCTTCTACCTTCTTATGATGAATTGAGTCTTTCTCTTTGAGGTTTCATTATGTTGGATTGAGTATTGGATTTGAGAACACTTGCTTGATGTATGTCTTGCGATGGGATATCTATGGTGACAATGGGATGTTCTATTGATTCACTTGATGTATGTTTTGGCACTCAACTCGCGGATTCCCGAGGTGACATTGGGGTAATCTATGCATAGGGGTTGATGCACGTTTTCGTCCTACGTTCTCCCGATAGGAACGTTGAAGTGATTCATTTTTGCACGTTGAGGGATTGTTATATGATCCGATTATGTTATCATTGTTGAGAGAACTTGCACTAGTGAAAGTATGAACCCTAGGCCTTGTTTTCAAGCATTGCAATACCGTTTTCGCTCACTTTTGTTACTAGTTACCTTGCTGTTTTTATATTTTCAGATTACAAAAACCTATATCTACTATCCGTATTATGCTTGTATCACCATCTCTTTGTCGAACTAGTGCACCTATACAATTTACCATTGTATTGGGTGTGTTGGGGACACAAGAGACTCTTTGTTATTTGGTTGCAGGGTTGTTTGAAAGAGACCATCTTCATCCTACGCCGCCCACGAATTGATAAACCTTAGGTCATCCACTTGAGGGAAATTTGCTACTGTCCTACAAAACTCTACACTTGGAGGCCCAACAACGTCTACAAGGAGAAAGGTTGCGTAGTAGACATCAAGCTCTTTTCTAGCGCCGTTGTCGGGGAGGTGAGTGCTTGAAGGTATATCTTTAGATCGTGCAATTGAATCTTCTAGTTTCTTGTTTTATCACTAGTTTAGTCTATAAAAGAAAATTAATAAAAAAAGGAATTAAGGTTGCCTCATATGCTTCATATTTTTAATGTCTTTCAAGAGAATGATGGAAAGGAAAATTGTGCTCAAGTGTTAGAAGAAGAAGTCTATAAATTGTTTGGCACCAAATTTTTGAATGATGAGCATGGTTGCAATGTTGTTAGTATGAAATCTTTGAATATCCATGATGCTAATGATATGCAAATCCACAAGCTTGGGGATGCTATGTTTGATGAAGATGATACTTTTTGTCCCCCAAGTTTTGATGAGAAAATTTATTATGATGATAGCATGCCTCCTATTTATGATGATTATATTGATGAAAGTGGGTTTGGAAGAGTGTCAACTCTAGGTACTAATGATCCCACTATTTTGGAGGGTGTTGAATCTTTTCACAATATTGATGAAAGTGGATTTGGAGAGGTCATGACTTTCTTTAGTGATGAATCCACTATTTTGGAAGAGGTTCCAATTGATTATGAGAACAAAGTTGCTATCTATGATGATTATTGTGATGACATGTATGCTATAAAGAATAATTATAACCATGAAACTTGTTATCATGATTTTAATTTTCAATTGGATTATGCCTCACATGATAGTTATTTTGTTGAGTTTGCTCCCACTACTATTCATGAGAATAATTTTGCTTATGTGGAGAGTAGTAAAAATTTTATGCTTATGAATCATGAAAAGAATGATATATGTTATATTGTTGAATTCATGCATGATGCTATTGAAAATTATTATGAAAGATGAACTTATGCTTTTACATATTGCAATAATACCAAGTTTCCACTCTATGTGTTGAAAATCTTGAAGTTTTGCTTGTTTTGCCTTCCTATGCTAGTTGATTCTTGTTCCCATAAATTTTTTGCTCACAAAATCCCTATGCATAGGAAGTGGGTTAGACTTAAATGTGCTAGTCATATGCTTCATGATGCTTTCTTTGTGTTTCAATTCTTTACTTTTATGTGAGCATCATTGAAATCATCATGCCTAACTTAAAAGGCATTAAAGAAAAGCGCTTGTTGGGAGACAACCCAATATTTATACCTACTGTTTTTGTGTGTTCACATGATTAAGCTGCTGTAGTAATCACATTTTATAGCTTTTGTTTCAAAAAAGTGCCAAGTAAAGCCGTTGGGATAGTGTGGTTGATAGTTGATTTGATTCTGTGCAAAAACAGAAACTTTTGCGTCCAGTACAGAAATTCCTATCATTTAATTGAACGTGAAAAAACTCTGATGTTTTACAGAAGATTAGAAAAGTCAGATCAATGGGACCCATGCCAGGTGAGAGAGAGACTATCCTGATGTTGCATGTGGTGCCGTGGTACAAATCCTTTCCTTTTATTTTCTCCAAACCCACTTTTATCAAATTTTTCATCAAGATTTTCACCCTCCAAATTATCGGGACCCCTTCTAACTAAAGTTGACTCTTATTTAGTCCCTTTATCATCAATTTTAATTTTACTAAACAAGGAATCAATAGAATAAACACCAGTCAGTTTAAGCTCTTCATCATTTTTATGATAGCAATCACTAGAAAACGCTCTTTCTAAAAATTCTCTTTTAGCTCTAAGCATAGCGGTTCTTTTTCTTACTTTCATCCATAGAAATATTTAAAGCTTTAATTGATTCCTCAACCTTGGGCACAAAAATTTTCAACTTGAGATTTTCTACATCGTGAGAAATCCTATCAATGCTTCTAGACATATCATCAATCTTATTCAACTTTTCTTCTATCGTATTATTGAAAACTTTTTGAGCATTGATAAATTCTTTAATATTACTCTCAAGATCAGAGGTGTTCCTATTAATATTATAAGAAGGATTACCATAATTATTAGAGGAATTTCCAGGAAAAGGCCTAGGATTAAAATTACCTCTATAAGCATTGTTATTAAAATTGTTTCGCGGGACAAAATTCACATCTACGGAATCACTATTTTGCTCAATCAAAGTAGACAAAGACACCTCATTAAGATCAATGGGAGCACTTTTATTAGCAATCAATTTCATAAGACCATCAACTTTTTCACTCAAAGTACTAATTTCTTCAACCGAATTAATGTTTTTACTAGTAGGAGCTCTTTCGGTATGCCATTGTGAATAATTTGCCATAATATTATCAAGCAATTTAGTAGCTTCACCCAAAGTAATTTCCATAAAAGTACCACCTGCGGCGCAATCTAAAAGATTTCTACAAACAAATTCAATCCCGCATAAAATTTTTGTATGATCATCCAAAGATTTAAACCATGAGTGGGACAATTTCTTAGCATCAATTTCATTCTCTCCCAAGATTGCGCAACATGTTCATGCTCAAGTTGCTTAAAATTCATGATTTGATTTCTAAGAGAAATAATTTTTGCGGGCGGAAAATACTTAGTAACGAAAGCATCTTTGCACTTATCCCAAGAATCAATACTATTGCGAGGCAAATAAGAAAACCAAATTTTTGCATGATCTCGCAAAGAAAACGGAAATAATTTGAACTTCACAATATCATTGTCCACATCTTTTTTCTTTTGCATATCGCATAATTCTACGAATGTGTTAAGATGGGATGCGGCATCCTCATTAGGAGTACCAGAAAACTGTTCTTTCATAACAAGATTCAACAAAGCGGCATTAATATCACAAGATTCCGCACTAGTGGCGGGAGGAGCAATCGGAGTGCTAATAAAATCATTGTTGTTGGTATTGGAAAAGTCACACAACTTGGTGTTTTCTTGAGTCATCGTGACTACGCAAACAAGATTGCACACAAAAAACAGATCTGACGAGAAAACGGCGAACGAAAAAAAAGGCGGTGCGGGAGGCGGCTGAGGTGGGCACAACCTACCAGGGCGCGCCTGGGCCCCCAGGCATGCCCAGGTAGGTTGTGATCCCCTCGGAGCCCCCCTCTGGTACTTCTTTGGCCAAACAGGTGTCTTCTGGTCCAGAAAAATTCTCCAAAAAGTTTCGCTGCGTTTGGACTCCGTTTGGTACTGATATTCTGCGAAGTAAAAAACAAGCAAAAAACATCAACTGGCATTGGGCACTATGTCAATAGGTTAGTCCCAGAAAATGATATGAAGTTTCTATAAAATGATTGTAAAACATCCAAGAATGATAATATAACAGCATGGAACAATAAAAAATTATAGATACGTTGGAGACGTATCATAACAAAAGAAAAAATTCTTCTATGATTTAAGACATTACTTTTCGGATGACCCACATCTTTATATAGAAGGAGTAGATGGTATTATTAGACATTGTGTACCTGAGCATGAACAGGAACAAATCCTACGGAAATATCACTCTGAAGCTTATGGACGGCATCATGCGGGAGATAGAACTGCTCACAAGGTATTGCAATCTAGTTTTTATTGGCCTACTCTATTCAAGGATGCCTGTAAGTTTGTTTTATCTTGTGATGAATGTCAAAGAATTGGTAATATCAGTAAGCGTCAAGAAATGCCTATGAATTATTCACTTGCTGTTGAACCATTTGATGTTTGGGGTTTTGAGTATATGGGACCTTTTCCTTCCTCTAATGGGTATACACATATTTTGGTTGCTGTTGATTATGTATAAGTGGGTAGAAGCTATTCCAACTAGTAGTGCTGATCATAACACTTCCATTAAAATGCTTAAAGAAGTTTTTTTCCAGAGGTTTGGAGTCCCTAGATATTTAATGAATGATGGTGGTTCACACTTTATTCATGGTGCTTTGTGTAAAATGCTTGCTAAATATGATGTTAACCATAGAATTGCATCACCCTGTCATCCTCAATCTAGTGGTCAAGTTGAACTTAGCAATAGAGAAATAAAATTAATATTACAAAAAACTATTAATAGGTCCCGAAAGAATTGGTCTAAGAAATTGGATGATGCACTTTGGGCCTACAGAACAGCACTATAAAAATCTATGGGTATGTTCCTTACAAAATGGTTTATGGAAAAGCTTGTCATTTGCCTCTAGAGTTAGAACATAAAGCTTATTGGGTAATTAAAGAACTCAACTATGATTTCAAACTTGCCGGTGAAAAGAGGTTATTTGATATTAGCTCATTAGATGAATGGAGAACCCAAGCATATGAAAATGCCAAATTATTTAAAGAAAAAGTTAAAAGATGGCATGACAAAAGAATCCAAAAGCGGGAATACAAAGTTGGAGAATATGTTCTTCTGTACAACTCCCATTTTAGATTCTTTGCAGGAAAACTTCTCTCTAAATGGGAAGGACCATATATTATCGAGGATGTTTATCGCTCTGGAGCCATCAAGATTAATAATGCCGAAGGTACTAACCCGAAAGTGGACAATGGGCAAAGAATTAAACACTATATCTCAGGTATGTCTATTAATGTTGAAAGCAATATTACTCAAACCATGACACCGGAGGAACACATAAAACAAACCTTCCGGAACACTCCAGAATACTAAAAAAGAGGAGGTACGTGATACGGTAAGTAAACGGACTCCGAAAAATCTGCAAAAATATTTTCTGTCGGTTTTGGAATATTATAAAAATTAGGAAAATAAGAAACAACCAGGAAGGCAACCTAGGAGGGCACAAGATACCAGGGCTTGCCTGGCACGCCCAGGTGTGTTGTGCCCACCTCGGGAACCTTCCCGACTCTGTTTTCCTCTCGTTTGCTTGTTTTTCAAGATAAAAATCTTTATATACCCCCCGAACGTATTGACCATCGTATGACAGAGAAATCTACTGTTCTTCTTTCTTGTTTTGTTGTTAGATCTTTCAGGCCAGACATCATGTCTTCTCCCTTCTCCGACCAAGTAGAAGGGGACGCTTGGTTGATGAAGATAGAACTAAAGAGAGAGAAACCAGAGGAAACCATCAAGGGTGACAAGGTTAAGGAAGTCGCGGGAGATCAAGTTCCGGTAGCAGGGCAGGCCATTCCAGCAGCAGATGAAGAAGACATCCTTCAACCTTACTATGATCATCTTACCCCTACTGAAATTAAAGCTTTCAGGGTCATTGAAATGGTTCGTGTGCAAAATAAATATCTCACTCATGAAAATATTCTATTGCAAGAGCATATCATCGCCCTCCAGAGCATCATTCGTAGATTGGAGTACCTCCTGAGCCTGAAGTGTGACGCTACCTCATCACCATCACCATCATCATCTTCCCAACCAAAGGAGACTTGAGTTCATGGTATGGGCACTCCCCTTGGCTTGTGCCTAGCTTGGGGAGGTGCCCCGGTATCGTATCACCACCACTATCTTTGCCTTTATCTATTTTAGTTCGATCTTTAGTTATCCTATGATTTAGTTGAATAAAAGTTTAGGTCAATCCTTTCTTTTTGAGTGCTTGCTTAGTGATCTATCTATGTAATCATGTGCGAGATATATAATAAAGAGTAGTTTGAGTTTTGTTTCTTTACTCTTTAGTTCCAATAAAAAAAGGAAAATAAATGAAAAAGATCATATGCTAATCTTATGGTAAGTAATGACATCACATAAGGAAAAGTATAAGTGGCAAAATTTATTGGAGATTGACAAACATAGCATTGGTAAATGATGCAATTCAAGAAAGAATTAATAAGGGAAGAGAAGATTCACATGCAAATACACAATCTTGGACATCTTTTATTATTGTGAGCCCCCATTAAATATTATGTGTCAAAATTATTGACGTTGGACAAGGAAGACAACGTAATGATTTATGTTTGTTCATATTCACATAGAAGTTATATTGTCATAGATCCTTCAACATGTGGTGCTTGCTCAATATCTTTGCTAGCCAAAAACTCCGCACTAAGTAGAGATACTACTTGTGCATCCAAAAAACCCTTAAACCCAAAATCTTATTTTGAGAGTCAACCATACCTACCTATGGATTGAGTAAGATCCTTCAAGTAAGTTTTCATCAGTGCAATAAGGCAATAAAAATTGCTTCTAAATGTGTTGGATCATTTAGTGTAAGAGAAAATTGAGCGTCGTACGAACTTGTGATGGCAAAGTAATAAAAGAGACGGACTGCATAACAAAGGTTGATATCATAAGGGGCAATATAATGTGACGTTCTTTTGCATTAAGGGATTTGGCATACAAACAAAATGCGCATGGCAACCTCTGCTTCCCTCTGTGAAGGGCCTATCTTTTACTTTTAAGCATTTACTTTTATGTAAGAGTCAAATTATTCTTCCCTATTCCTTTTTATTTTCTCTTTTTGCAAGCATCATGTGGTGACGAAAGATCTAGGCACATATATACAGTTGGATATGAATGGGCATGAGTTATTATTGTTGACATCACCCTTGAGGTGAATACGTTGGGAGGCGAAACTATAAGCCCCTATCTTTCTATGTGTCCGGTTGAAACTTTTTTTTCATGGGTATGCTGTGAGTGTTAGCAATCATAGAAGGTTAAATGATGGTTGAGTATGTGGACTTGCCTAAAGGCTCCGACACGTGACCCTTCCTGAAAATATGATGAATTGTATTTGGAAAGTTGACTGAGAACATAGTTTGTTAGCTTCAGTAAAGTTTATGTTTTATACTTCAATGTTGTGATCAATTGTTACTTGCTCATGAGAAGTTATATGATAAAAGTTGTGTGATAAAGTTTTATGTTAAAGTTCCTTGCTGTTATAATAATAAGCATGATGCTTCTATGTCCATATTTTGTTTTTATCGACACCTCTCTCTCTCTAAGCATGTGGTTATGTTTTTCGATTTCGGTTTTTCGCTGGAGGACAAGCGAGGTCTAAGCTTGGGGGAGTTGATACGTCCATTTTGCATCATGTTTTCCTACTGTTATTTATAATGTTTTTATGCATAATAATGCTTTATGGAATAATTCTAATGCCTTTTCTCTCATAATATGCAGGTTTACACAAAGAGGGAGAATGCCGGCAGCTGGAATTCTGGACCTGAAAAAGCTACATCAGAGTTACCTATTCTGCACATCTCCAAATGAGCTGAAAATTTATGGAGAATTGTTCTGGAATATATAAAAATACTGGAGCAAATAACTACGGAAGGGGGCCACCCTGGTGAGCACAAGACACCAGGCCACGCCTGGGCCCCCAGGCGCGCCCTGGTGGGTTGTGCCCTCCTCGGCCCACCTCCGGTGCCCATCTTCTGGTATATAGGTCATTTTGACCTAGAAAAAATAAGAGGGGGACTTTCGGGACGAAGCGCCGCCGTCTCGAGGCGGAACTTGGGCAGGAGCACTTTTGCCCTCCGGCGGAACGATTCCTCCATGGGAACTTCCCTCTCGATGGGGGAAATCATCGTCACCGTCATCACCAACAACCCTCTCATCTTTGGGAGGGCAATCTCCATCAACATCTTCAATAGCACCATCTCCTCTCAAACCCTAGTTCATCTCTTGTGTTCAATCTTTGTACCGGAACATCAGATTGGTACCTGTGGGTGACTAGTAGTGTTGATTACATCTTGTAGTTGATTACTATATGGTTTATTTGGTGGAAGATTATATGTTCAGATCCATTATGCTATTTAATACCCCTCTGATCTTGAGCATGATTATCATTTGTGAGTAGTTACTTTTGTTCTTGAGGTCACGGGAGAAGTCATGTTGCAAGTAATCATTTGAACTTGATATGTGTTCGATATTTTGATGATATGTATGTTGTGATTCCCTTAATGGTGTCATGTGAACGTCGACTACATGGCACTTCACCATATTTGGGCCTAAGGGAATGCATTGTGGAGTAGTTATTAGATGATGGGTTGCTAGAGTGACAGAAGCTTAAACCCTAGTTTATGCGCTACTTCGTAAGGGACCGATTTGGATCCAAAAGTTTAATGCTATGGTTAGATTTTATCTTAATACTTTTCTCGTAGTTGCGGATGCTTGTGAGGGGGTTAGTCATAAGTAGGAGGTTTGTTCAAGTAAGAACAGCGCCTAAGCACCGGTCCACCCACATATCAAATTATCAAAGTAGTGAACACGAATCAAATCAACATGATGAAAGTGATATGGTGAAATTCCCATGTACCCTCAAGAACACTTTGCTTATCATAAGAGACCGTTTTGGCCTGTCCTTTGCCCCAAAAGGATTGGGCTACCTTGCTGCACCTTATTTACCGTTACCATTACTTGCTCTTTACAAATTATCTTGCTATCAAACTACTTGTTACCGACTATTTCAGTGCTTGAAAAAATACCTTGCTAAAAACCACTTGTCATTTCCTTCTGCTCCTCGTTGGGTTCGACACTCTTACTTGTCGAAAGGACTACGATTGATCCCCTATACGTGTGGGTCATCACAATGATATCTTGCTTTATCAAATGGATGTGAAAAGAGCTTTCCTCAATGGTGAAATTGATGAGGAAGTTTATGTTAGACAGCCACCTGGCTTTGAACATCCTGAGTTACCAAACAAAGTTTTCAGGTTGAAAAAGGCTCTATACGGACTGAAGCAAGCCCCTCGAGCTTGGAATGACACCTTGAAGAAATGTTTGCTCGATAAAGGGTTCAAGCCAGGATCCACTGATCCCACACTTTTCACTCGTGTTGTTGATAATGATCTATTTGTATGTCAAATCTATGTGGATGATATTATCTTTGGGTGTACTAACAATGCTTGCAGCTTAGAGTTTGGGAAATGATGTCCGATAAATATCAAATGTCTATGATGGGTGAACTCAAGTTCTTTCTCGGATTGCAAATTCGTCAACAGGAAAATGGAATTTTCATATCTCAGGAGAAATATCTGAAAGAATGCCTGAAGAACTTCAGTATGCAAGATTCCAAAATGAAGGTCTATAAAACCCCTATGCCCACGAATGGTAAGCTAGATGCAGATGTGTATGGTAAGGATTACGATCAGAAGGCCTATCGTTCTATGATTGGTTCTCTTCTTTATCTATGTGCATCCAGACCTAACATTATGTTGAGTGTTTGCATGTGTGCCCGCTATCAAGCTGCACCGAAAGAATCGCATCACCAAGCAGTCAATCGCATTCTGAGATATTTGGTTCACAGCCCCACTTTAGGTTTATGCTATCCTAAGGGAGCACAGTTTGATCTCGTTGGATATCCAGGCTCAGATTCGGCTGCTGACTTGGTTGATAGGAAATCTACTTCGGGGACATGCCATTTCCTCGGTAGATCTTTGGTGTGTTGGTCATCAAGGAAGCAAAATTGTGTATCTCTTTCCATGGCTGAGGCCAAATATATTGCTGCTAGCACTTGTTGCACTCAGTTATTGTGGATGAAGCAAACGCTGCAGGATTATGGCATCAAGGTCAAGCATATTCCTCTGTATTGTGACAATGAGAGTGCCATCAAAATTGCACATAATCCTGTGCAGCATTCTCACATGAAGCATATTGCCATCAGACACCACCTCATTCGCGATCATGTTGCTCAAGAGGATATTGTCATCAATCACGTCAAGACTGAAGACAATCTCGCCGATATTTTCACCAAGCCTCTCGATGAGAAAAGATTTTGTGTGTTACGGTGTGAGCTAAATATCCTAGACTTCGCAAGCGTGCAGTAAGCTGGACTCGGCACCCGTGCTAACACTTCCACATCTTTGAAGGAATGGGTGCATAACACTCGAATAGTTTGAAAATTTTGACAAAGTGAAATTTTCTTTCTGAGAGTGAATACATTAACGAAGAACTACGCTAACCGGGTGCCACGATAATTGTGCGACGCTCGGGGTCATACAGTTCTTATACGGTGGGTCACGCCACCACAATTTTTTTTCTTTCGTTGAGTTTCTCTTCGTTCGAAGGATTTTGTGTTGGTCCGAATGCACTTCACTCATAGCTATTTGCTCGAGTGTTTGCGTTTTGTTCTCTGAGTGAAATTCCTAGGACCCTATTTTCCCTCTGTTCTTTCTCTTCCAATCTATGTTGTTCCGTTACAAATACTCAATTTTATCTGGAACAAAACTTTATCGGGTGTCCTTGACCACGATTAAGATTCGGTCCGAACATTAATCTGTTTTGGCGAAAGCTGTCCAAAATTTGGGTTTCCGGCCCAAGTCAGCACCACGATCTTTTATGACGGTTTCCATGTGCAATCCGTCAACTGTCATCAAATGCTGTCCATTGAATCGCAATAGTCTCTGAATTGAGGCCATTTGATCAGATTCACAGCGTGCGGTTATTTCCATTCGCATATAAAAACTGCACCGCCCCCTTTCTTCCAGTTCACTTCTCTTTCCCTTCGCCACCACTCCTCTAAAACCCTCGCCGCAATGCTCCTCCTTGAGCTCGACGCCGAGGACCCCTTCGCCACTTAACTGCCGGAAAGAGGTCACCGAAGTCTTTCTTCACCGCCGCGGGTCATCTTCTTCCTCGTGCCGCCGTTGTCGCTGCACGCCACCGAGCTAGGGTACGTGTAGTTCGAACTCAGGCCTCTGTCCTTCTCACTCGAGTTCATCCGCTGTTAATTATCACCAATTTTACCGCATATCTTACATCTTTATCCAAAATCCTTCAGATCTAGGGTTTGTGTTATGTCTCGTATGAATGGAATGCTTAGCACGATGACTAGTATATTCCTCGAACCTACTTGTTCATTCTACACATTTCCTTCATTCGAAACATTTCTAAATGTCTGCATCTATCTCTTCCTCAAAACGTTTTCGCTCAAAAAATTTCGTTGTGAGCATTTGTGACCCTGTCCCCTTTTCCCTCTTATCTATTCTTATTCACATGTGTATGCATTCTGTTGAGGGTTCTGCTCGACCAATGAGCATGACCGATGAAGATGAGGTAAGCATAGGTACAGCAGACGAGTCTAAGGCACCAAATGCAAAGGGCCCAACGGTAGGCCCATCCACCAGCAAAACAAAAAGGCACAAGCAAAATGAAGACGAGCAAGAAGAAGGTGCACCGAAGAAAAAGAGAGGAGGCAGGCAACCTTATGCAAATTCAGCTGAGTATATCTCTCATGATGATTATAAAACTGCTCCAGGCGAGAAAAAAAATAAAGAGATAAGCGTCTGCAAAAGATTCGACGCCACCGGGTGCACAAGTGGTTCCACTATAAAATGGTTCATCCTCAGTTTGCAAAGAACTTTGCGTTCCATCCTCCATGGGATGACTGCTGTGAGATTGGACTCATTCGTCCAGGTGATCCCCAGGAGAGACCACCGACACCTGCATATGCTGACAAGTCATCCCTTCGCAATCCCGAATCATATCCTGATGAATTGGCCAAGCGCCGAAAGAATGCTGAAAAGAGAGCCAAGAAGGCTGAAAAAGAACAAGCTCACGAAGAGGAAAATCGTCGCTTTATCATGTCTGATCTTCACAAAAGAAAGGCTGAAGGAAAATCTGAACGCCATTCTAAGCTCAAGCATGATCCCAGCACTGCTAAAATTAAGAAAAAGAGTGCACCGAAAAAGAAGTCGGTTGTGCACACCGATAAAAATGTTGAAAGCAATTCTTCTGATCAAGATGATCCCCCACTAACAAGAGAAGAAGTAGAAGCTTCTGTCAGTGAGCAAGTAAATATCACCACTTCTATGGTGCTACCTGATCTTCTAGCAAGTGAAGTTCCAATCTCACCTAAGAGGAAGATTGTTCTAAAAAGAAAAACACCTCGTACCACTGTCACTATGGTGGATCATGTGGATACAACCCCTCATCCTGAGGCCATTGACATGCAAGACTTGATTGTTGAAGCCCCTGTCAGCTCTGCCAAGCCAGGCGAGCAAATTCCAAAGCCCAAAGTAAAGAAAATCAAGGCTCCAACCACCGAGCACACTACTCCACAAGACGCAGCACCAAAGGAAAAGTCTGCTCAATTTGCTCCTACTCTAACACAACCTTTGGCGTCTATGCCTCCATTCGAACAAAATCCAGTGTCAACTGCTCCTGTTGCATAGACTGCTTGACAATCTGATGCTTTATTATGATCATGCATTCATTATGGAGCAGCTTGATAAGTTCGTTGAAAATCCTTTAGATGGAGAAGTAGCATCTTTGACAATTCCTGCTAAAGTTGCTGCACAAGCCTCAGATGTTCTTAAAGATATGAGAAACGACTCTGTTGAGATCACTAACCTCCAAGCCGAACTTAATGATCTAAATGATCAAATGTAGACAACAACGTCCAAGTTTGTCATCAGGGAACTTGAAGAATCATAAGTGGATGTAAATCGGACATTGAAGCTTCTCCGCAGTAGAAGATTGGGTTTTCACTCAGATCTTGATGGAATTGTTCAAAAAATCTGCCTTGATCATCAAGCACAAGTCACTGGCTACAATGATCTTGTCAAGGGACACATTGATCCAACTGCTCAGCAGAAGAGGCGAAAGAAAACCACGAAGAAAAACACTCCTCCTCCTCCTGCGACAACAGAAAAGTCTCCTGATCACTCAGATGATCGGCCTGTGAAAGAAAATTCCTCTGAGCATGCAATTCCCTCGCCAAGACCAACTGAAACAGTGCATGTGGCCTCCCCTGTTCAAGTTGATATTTGATGTCTACTACGCAACCTTCTTCTTCTAGACTCGTGTTGGGCCTCCAAGCGCATAGTTTTGTAGGACAGTAGCAAATTTTCCTCAAGTGGATGACCTGAGGTTTATCAATCTGTGGGAGGCGTAGGTTGAAGAAGGTCTCTCTCAAACAACCCTGCAACCAAATAACAAAGAGTCTCTTGCGTCCCCAACACACCCAATACAATGGTAAATTGTATAGGTGCACTAGTTCGGCGAAGAGATGGTGATACAAGCGTAATATGGATGGTAGATATAGGTTTTTGCACTGTTCAAAAAATCTTCCGATTCAGCGATTTATCGCCCGATTTATCGCTACTCTTGGGGTGACCGATAAGATTATGCCTTATCTTTACCGTTTATCGTTTGGGCCGATTTATCGCTCTGATAAGCGATTTATCGGGAATCTACCAATAAATCGGGCCTATTCATAGCACTCTGTTTGTAAAAACTACGTTTATTTGTGTTTTGTGGACCTTGTCACGCAATATGTGTTGTTATCCTATTTTGTTTTCATTATATGATAATTCAAAGACTAGGAATTAAGGTAACACTTCTGTCCAATAATGTTGTGGTGTTGAATATAACATATTTTTGTGTTGGGGACCTGGGATTTGCAAAATATGTCCGATTAATAGTCGACCGATAAAATCGATTAATCGGTTGATTTCCAATTAATCTCTAATCCCCAGCTGACCGAGACACTAACGATAAGCGATATCCTCAACATTGGGTTTTTGTAATCTGAAAATATAAAAACAGCAAGGTAACTAGTAACAAAAGTGAGCAAAAACGGTATTGCAATACTTGGAAATAAGGCCTAGGGTTCATACTTTCACTAGTGCAAGTTCTCTCAACAATGATAACATAATTAGATCATATAACAATCCCTCAATGTGCAAGAAAGAGTCACTCCAAAGTCACTAATAGCGGAGAATAAACGAAGAGATTATTGTAGGGTACGAAACCACCTCAAAGTTATTCTTTCTGATTGATCTTTTGGGCTATTCCTATAGGTGTCACAAACATCCCTAGAGTTCATACTAAAATAACACCATAAGACACACATCAACCAAAACCCTAATGTCACCTAGATACTCCAATGTCACCACAAGTATCCGTGGGTTTGATTATACGATATGCATCACACAATCTCAGATTCATCTATTCAAACCAACACAAAGAACTTCAAAGAGTGCCCCAAAGTTTCTACCGGAGAGTCAAGACAAAAACATGTGTCAACCCCTATGCATAAGTTCACAAGGTCACAGAACCCGCAAGTTGATCACCAAAACATACATCAAGTGGATCACGTGAATATCCCATTGTCACCACAGATAAACACATGCAAGACATACATCAAGTGTTCTCAAATCCTTAAAGACTCAATCCGATAAGATAACTTTAAAGGGAAAACTCAATTCATTACAAGAAGGTAGAGGGGGAGAAACATCATAAGATCCAACTATAATAGCAAAGCTCGCGGTACATCAAGATCGTGCCAAATCAAGAGCACGAGAGAGAGAGAGAGAGAGAGATCAAACAGATAGCTACTGGTACATACCCTCAGCCTCGAGGGTGAACTACTCCCTCCTCGTCATGGAGAGCGCCGGGATGATGAAGATGGCCACCGGTGATGGATTCCCCCGCCGGCAGGGTGCCGGAACAGGGTCCCGATTGGTTTTTGGTGGCTATAGAGGCTTGCGGTGGCGGAACTCCTGATCTAGGTTTATTTCTAGGGGTTTCTATATTTATAGGAATTTTTGGCGTCGAGAACAAGTCAGGGGGGTCCACGAGGAGCCCACAAGACCGGAGGGCGCCCCCAGGGGGTTAGGGCACGCCCTCCACCCTTGTGGAGGCCTCGTGGATCTTCTGGCCCAACTCTTTTGCTTCGGGGGCTTCTTCTGGTCCATAAAAAATCACCGTAAATTTTCAGCTCATTTGGACTCCGTTTGATATTCCTTTTCTGCGAAACTAAAAAACAAGGAAAAAACAGAAACTGGCACTGGGCTCTAGGTTAATAGGTTAGTCCCAAAAATAATATAAAATAGCATATAAATGCATATAAAACATCCAAGATGGATAATATAATAGCATGGAACAATCAAAAATTATAGATACGTTGGAGACGTAACAATATTCCCACTCAGCAAAATATATGAGAAGAAGGTGAAATTCCTCAGTCTGAGCATAAAGCTTCTCTAGCACGTGTCGAACCAAATGAATCGGTTCCTCCCTCTGCACCTAAACCGCTTGCCGAAGAACAATGCCATCAGTCCCTAGTGCCTGATTCAGCTTCAGTGCCACCTGCCAACATGTCTGCTCCCTCTCCACTGCGAATTTCTCTCGGCACTGCGAAAAGAACTACAGATGTTGATCCTTCCACAGTGAAATCTACTTCTGCTCATCACTCAGACTCTATAGTTTATGGCGATGAAGTGATTTCCATCGAAGATGAGCTCAAATATCCATATCCTCGGGAACAACTGTCATTATTCTCCATCGGCGTTGGCATCAAAGCACCACTTTTCAATCGAAACACTCATCCTCTTTTCTTTCAAGAGAGTCTATACAGCAAGCCTCGCACCTTTGAATCTCCTCGGTTCTGGACTCAAGAACAGGCTATATATTATTCTCGATTCTATATGACAACCGCAAGATATTTCCTCATGAGTTCCCGGACATCGCTGCTATGAAGAACATTGGCTGCTTTAACCAAGTATTGCAAGATATCGAAGATTTTTGCCTCACACATGTCTTTGCATTTCAGCATCCGTGGAACAGATAAATCACACTACAATTCTATGGCACTTTATACATCTCTGGTGATGAATCTGATAGCACAAAGTGGATCATGGAATGGATTACCGAAGGAAACGTATAAAATGCTCTGCCATAGACTTTGTCTCACACTTTCATTTCCCTTGGTTCGAGCATGACAAGACTAAAATTAGAGTACACAACATTGATGCCATTTCTGATGAAGATTTTCGCTGCACCATGGACCAAGAGAAAATTCATGACTACAATGGTCCTCCCATGCCCGAGCATTTGACTTTTGATAATCTGACTCTCTACCATATGCTCACTTATATCATCTGTCCTCTGGCCGGGATGAATACCAACAATGCGATAGCTGATGTTCTTCGCAACACCATTCATGCAATCTCCCAAGGCTATATCTTTGATGTCGAGGACATGTTTTTGCGTATATTGATGGATTCTGCTCAGCATCCGGAAACCATCAAAGTCTTTGCGCCTTGGATTCAGAAAGTGGTTGATTATGCAATGCACACCGAGTATTTGGCCAAAGGCAATCACAAAAGCTTCATTCCTCTAATATGTGACACCTTGCAGTTGATGAAGGAAATTTCATCAGGCAAAGCACCAATGTCAAGCCCACCAGATTATCACAATACTTTCGATGGGCCAAGGCTACGTCAGCGTGATTGACAACCAACAAATCAACCTCCTTCACACCTTGAAGTGAGTTTGCGCACTCAACAGCTGCTGTTGCAGCATATCGCTGAGGATCGCCGAGAAAAAGAACATCTGGCTAGCGAGCTGAATGCCTTAAACAATCGAACGAAAGTTGTGCACATGATTACGGCGTAAAATAAGAAGCGCCTATGGAAATTTCTTCAAAAGTTCTTCTCCAAGAAACAACTTCGTGACTCCGATCTCAAAGAACTCTATGTTTATATTGATCAAGGTTTCTCTGCTGAAGACTTTCACGATCGCATTGCTCCGCCTCTGCATGAACCAACAACTGATTTACTTCGGTTTAAGCTATGCAAGTTGCTCGATGAATCAGAAGCTACTTCACCAACTGAGAAACCAGCTGAAGGAAATGTACTTTCTCGCATGACTCAGGAAGCTGATCCCAATGTGCCTTCATCTTCTCAGCCACACGCCATTCCTGAAGGAACAACAGCTGCTGCTGATGATGAAGATATACCAGCCACTTCCGAATCAGAAACCTCTTCGGCTAGTTCTTCTGGAGATGCCTCAGAGTGAATCAAGTTCACCACTTTTGCACTCATGTTCTTCGTCACCTTTTTTAGACTAGTCGACAAAAAGGGGGAGAATTACATCGAGTTTCGATAGATTTGCTCTGATAGATTTTCTCTCTGTGTTTATTTGGTCTGGTTTTATGAGACTTTTGAGCTCTATGCCTTAAAGACTATATGTACTCTGAAGCAAAACTTATGTGCTGTAATATTAATAACCCCACCTGCTGCACTATTTCTCTCGAAGCATTTGTTTTGTAGGTGGAATTATCATCAGAAGTTGTGAATGATTGCACTACATTCTCGATGGATTATATATCATCAGTGTGAATCATTACCTCGAATGATTGAAAAATCCTCCACATACTTAAATGAATTGCATAGAATTTTATCTCATATTTCTGACCCTGCATACATCTAGGGGGAGTATATTTCAACATCGAGCTGAGTAACATATATCCACTCTTGTTCGATCTGCTTTTCACTTATCTATCTTCACTTCGATGATTATCTGTTTTGTCAACAACCGTCCAAAAAGGGGGAGATTGTTGGCGCAATGATAGGCCCCTTTTGTTTTTGGAGTTCGTTGACATAAACAGTATGGGACTTATGTGTTTGCTAGTGCACACACAGTAACAGGTCCCTGATGTATCGATGAGTTTGATGAAAACGACGAAGATAATCTCCATGCACTATAGTGAAGGTTATCACCAAAGATTTTGATGACAAGAGTTACCCCTCGAAATTTGCTGAAGTGAAGCAATTGGTTCAGGTTCTGTCTGAGGAAGATGGCTGCGTCCGAGGAGATTGAAGACGAAGTGAAGACGTAGCATTTATTTTGTTGTTCTTCTTCTCTTTGTTGAGTCATAGGACCACCGTACTATTAAGAGCGGTGTAGCGTTCGAAACTTTGATTCTCTGATGCTAAACCCAAATCCTATGAATGTTGCGAGAGAAATCTCTTTGTGTTCCGAGCAAATACTTGCCAGCAAGAGACTGTGATCTTCTTCGGTGCGAGAGATTTGTCTCAGACCGAGGAGTTAGCATTTCTTGTTACTCAAGTAATGTTACCGTTGCTCCAAAATCTGACGGTTGCAAACGTGGCAGTTGGCCATTGGCTGGACCGCGTGTCCAAAATGGTCATTTCCCATCTGGGAAGGCTCCGGCTATATATAGCCACCCCGTGCCGGCTTTATCCGGTGGCTGCTCCGTTTGATTCTGAGAAGATTGTTGAGAAACCCCCTCTCTGAGTGATTTGAGTTTAAAATCCAACGAGAGAAAAACCCCTAGAGCCAAAGAATTAGATAGTGGTTCAGCATCACTATAATCTAAGTCCAGTAGGCTCCGCCTATTACTCTTGAGAGCTGCAAACTCTCTAGACGGTTAGGTATCAATTTCTTCAGAGACCAAGAGTGATTGTGGTTCTTGAAGAAGAAGTCTGTAAAGGTTCGGAGATCGCCTTCAAGTATCTACCATGAGTGATCGGCATTGGTTGACGAACCAATTGTCGAGGATAATAGGGTGAAGAGAGTTTATCTTCCGTGTCAACTCATAGCCCCTCCAACCAGACATAGTCCTTGTGCAGAAGGACGAACTGGTCGAACAAATACCCTGTCGCCATCGAGCATCATCGGTTACCTCTGTCACCCATGTTTACATTCGATGCATTTTCATTCGTGTGATTTGTATCAATGCATAACTTAGTTTCCTTTCGGTACTCAGTTTTAGTTCGCTGTAGTTTGTTTTTCACTCGTTCCGCTGCTGGGTTCTGAGAGTTTAGAGTTTTCTGAAGAAAATTTGAAAATCCCATTCACCCCCCCCCCTCTCTGGTAGACATATTGCGTTCCTACAACAATGCTCTCCTTGATGTTCTAGGAGATCTATTCGATGTAATCCTTTTTGCAGTGTGTTTGTTGGGATCCGATGAATTGTGAGTTTATGATCCTATTATCTATGAATATTGTTTGAGTCTTCTCTGAACGCTTTTATGCATGATTATTATAGCTTTGAGTCTATTGATTTGGTTTGGCCAACTAGATTGATTTTTCTTGTAATGGGAGATGTGCTTTGTAATGGACTCAATCTTTCAGTGCTCAATCCTAGTGACAGAAGGGGACATGACACGTATTTGTATCATTGCCATTAAGGATAAAAAGATGAGGTTTATTCATATTGATTGAGTTTACTTTGTCTACATCATGTCATCTTGCTTAAGGCGTTACTCCGTTCTTTATGAACTTAATACTCTAGATGCATCCTGGATAGCGTCGATGTGTGGAGTAATAGTGATAGATGCAGGCAGGAGCCGGTCTACTTATCTTGGACGCGATGCCTATATACATGATCATTGCCTTAGATATCGTCATGATTATTCGCTTTTCTATCAATTGCCCAACTGTAATTTGTTTACCCACCATATGCTATCTTCAAGAGAGAAGCCTCTAGTGAAAACTATGGCCCCCGGTTCTATCTAAATCATCAATAAAAATCCAAAAATATATTGCTGCACTTTTATTTACATTATTTTATTTTGTGTTTTTATTTATCTATCTATCACTACGAGATTTGACCCTTGCAATTAACAACCAAGAGATTGACCACCCCTTGTTTGTGTTGGGTTCAAGTATTTGTTATTTTGTGTGTAGGTACTGCTAACGAGTTGTTGCGTGGTTCTCCTACTAAATTGATAACCTTAGTTCTTAACTGAGGAAAATACTTATCTATATTGTACTGCATCATCCTCTCCTCTTCGGGGAAATCCCAACGCAGCTCACAAGTAGCAAATGGCTGGGAGGGACCTCAAATATGCAACCCTGCTAACTGGCAGATTATTAAGGCTAAATGGGAGCTCATAATATTAATTAGCAAGGTAATAGTGGCTGACCAAACTGAAATGTATGCACCTTAGGCTAGTCATAGTGGGGAGTAACTTAGACTAGTGTCATGCATATGACACTAGTCTATGTTACTACCTTAATAGTGCAAAGTAACATAGAAGTAGTATCATATATGGTTGCATTTATTAGCTTGTAGACTCAACTTTTCTTGGGAAATGCTATATGATGGTAACATAATATGTCACTCTAAACACCTCTCTCCTCATTAACTAGCTGACACATAAGCAATCTTGTCTTGGGATGTGTTATGTTACTACCTAACTTACTCCCACTATGACTAGTCTTAGGCCCACTGCGTCTCTGCCTTTGCTTGTGATATGACTTGAGCATATTTGTCTACTAACAATGATATGTGTAGAATGAGAGAGAGAGAGAGAGACGTACCAGGTTGTGTCGTGTGTGTGTGGGGGGGGGGGGCCCGAGCAGACATGGACCAACACCAACACCTCCTCATCTATGTAGGTTAGTCACATGTGTTGGGCCTTATGGGCTAAGTGGAGCTGGGCCAGGCCTATATTGGTTCAAAACTCCAATGGGTTGGTAGATAATTATCAATCCTATCTTGTGACATACCAAGTTACAGTCCTTTGTTCCCATTCCCTTCGTCAAGCAATCTTATGCCTAGAGCTGACATGAGTAATCGTTGATGAAGAAGTGATCTATTTCCACATGTTTTGTCCTATCATGTTGGACTGGGTTATTGGCAATGCTTATGAATGACTGATTATCATACCATACTCTCAAGGTTCCCTTCCTCAGAAGTTTCAACTCTTAGTAGGTTCGTCACCCAGAGCATCTCACTCAACGCTTGAGACAATGCTCTATACCTAGCTTCTGTTGTTGATCTAGACACAACTGTCTGTTTTCATGCTTATTCATGGCATCAAATTTCCTCTCACAAGCACACAATAGCTTGAAGTTGATCTTATGTCATCTTGAAACTAGCCCAATCAGAGTCACTATAGCCATCCACCTCAAGATGTCTACTCTTTGCAAACCCCAACTATTTACCTAGAGTGCCCTTTAAATATCTCGGGATTTTGTACACTCATGCCCATGTCACTCAAGACATTTAAGGTCTATTTACATTGGCAAAAATATATCCTCTTCTATGTTTGGGCCAACTCCTATGTTAAGGAAGTATTTTAGGATCCCGAATGTCCAACCATTGTAGTGTGCACAAAAGAGTAGTAGGAAACAAAGAGCGAGGCATGGTATTCGCCGGTCGTCTGGTTAGTTAACTGGACAACTGGCTATGCCTGGATAAATTTGTTCTCTGGATGACATTTTTGACATCTCTTTAGCAAAGATACCAGGACGTTCGGCCAATGAATGGACGTCTGACTTGCAGCTCGGCCGACTGGCTATGCCTGGACAAAAACACTCCCTGACCAACTCGGCTGACCACTTTGTCTAGCTAGAGATAATAAACCTACTAGAGTCATTTCTAACATTACCCAGTCGTCCGGCTAGCAGCCCAGACAACTGACCATTCAGTGTGTGGGGGGATTTTGCTATGGTAAATGTAGGACTTGGTAGACTTTTTGGCAAAGGGCTTTTTGTGTATGATTTGAGAGGAATGGTGTATAGAAGATATTAACTTGAGAAAATATCCTGAAGCCCTTTTGATCCCCTCTTAATAGTGCAGGATCCGTATAACTCAAGACATAACAGAAAAGGCAATGGTTCTTGTCGTCATTGCACCAATCTTGAGTGATAACCATTTTGGTGGGTCCATGATCCACTCATATAATTTTCAAGGGGACTAAACTTTGTGTA
Source organism: Thinopyrum elongatum (assembly GCA_011799875.1). NCBI lineage: Eukaryota > Viridiplantae > Streptophyta > Magnoliopsida > Poales > Poaceae > Thinopyrum > Thinopyrum elongatum. Next base: position 43,955,168 of record CM022297.1, on the reverse strand, counting down.
TATACTTAGCAAACAAAATTAGTCCCCATATTTTCATCAACATCCAAATATGATTAAGAGCATGATTGCACTTTCAATCTCCCCCCTCTTTTGATAGTTTTTGACAAAATACATATAGCTCTCACATGATAAAACTTTTAAGCCCAGGAGAGCAAATGGTTCATTGATTTAGACGGGCTCTACCTTAATGTGTGCATAATGGATCTTGACTTAAAACAAGATGCACATATTTACAATGATACTTGAGAGAATTTACTCCCCCTAAATCATATAACCACACAATGCATATGATGGCCATCACAAATGCATTGAGTATCATGGTTTGGTTGAGAGCTATAGTTATAATGAAAAAATAATAATTAATAATATGAAATAGCCTTGCATCACATATAATTAATAATATGTCTCACAACCACATCCATGTAAGGCAGCATGCATAACACGTAGTCTCATACACCTTACAATAAGATTATTTTTTTCAAGTTCACATGCCACAAAGAACCAACAGAGGAAGAACCAAAAAAGCCATGTGACTCTACCCATAGGAATACCCGTGAGGTACCCTAACATACCACTTCTCCCCCTTTGGCATAAAGTACCAAAAAGGTCGAAGGGAACTACACGAAATCAAAGGAGATCACTCGCTGTTGGAGTCATCGAGGGCATCATCACCAAGCTTGTCGGAGTCCACCCGAGCGAAGAAGTCTGCATTGTCGGGCGTAGACGAGAGGCCAAAGTCAGGAACCAAGGGAGCCCGAGGAGGAATCTCATGCCCACTCATGGGACGGCCGCCAGGAGTACGGAGACGCGCCTTGAGCTTATTCACCTTGTTGATATGGTGAGTCTCCAAGCTGACTTTGTGAGTTGCATTGAATGTGCAAGCTTCCATGACGGCCTTCTGGGACTTGCAACAAACCGAATGATGCGCCCAACTGGTTCAGACATAGGCTTGCCCTTTCTAGACTAAGCCACCTGAGCCTTTCCTTGGTCCGGATAGTTGGGGCAAGTTTGGTGTGTGTGTTGGGGGGGGGGGGGGGGTGCGTTGCTAATTTGCTTTTTTTTTTTGTGTGTCTTGGAGATGCCCATAGGCTGCTGGAATATTGGGAAGCAAAGAAATGAGAAAGTGTATCATGGTGAATAGACCAGCCTAGAAAGTTTGTAAAGAATCTTCAAAATCAAAGATACCCCGCAAAAAAAAAAAAGAATCTTCAAAGATGATCTTACTCAAAACATTCTCGAAATGAACTTCAATTCTTGGGTACAACAAAATCTGTAGAGATGCTGGTCATTTGCATTGTATAGCTGTGTATTCCCTGGGTTGTCGACTTGGGAGGCATGCATGGGCCCTTTTTTTGCGGGGCCCGGTATGCATGGGTCTGATCAAAGACAACACACGTGGGGCGAAGAATAAGTGGATCCGGTAAGATCCTCTAAATTATCAGCACAGAATACAAGATCTCGATCAGATTCGTATTTTTGTGCATATGATAGCACGTACTAATAGCATTGCGACACTGCACACCTGGGCCTGATGTCGATGAAGTTTGCATGGGTGCGAGTACCGGAGCATGATTCATCATGCATGGATGTGAGGACTCACCCACGTGGGGCCAGAAGTTAATCGATTCGCTATGATCCTCCAAATTATCAGCACTACGCAAGCCTGGCCGCTCCATAGAATACAATATCTCGATGAGATTTACATTTTTTAAAGGAAAAAAATAAACAAACTAAAATGCAAGGTAGTGTTTCATCGCCGCACCAACCGGCTTGCAGCTTCCTCCACTGCATAAATAAGACACCTCATTTGCAAACACACACAATCGGCCAGTAGCATACATTGTAACATCAATCAAGTAGCTAGCATGAACTCAAAGATTTGCATCTCGTCCTCCCATCAACCATGGCATGGGTTCCATGAGAGTGCGACCGAGAGAGTAGCGCCACCAAGAGTTCACCTCATCAAGAAGATGTCCCATCCAAAAGAAAGCATCGATGAGTTCATATCCACACTCCCCCAGAGAAAAGGGTGGTCTCAACCACTCATCCAGTACAAGAATTTCTGTTTCAAAGGCCTGCCGCTGGAGCAGATCCTGCTGGCCCAGGACGCCTTCGAACACCGCGCCGACGACATCATCCTCGCCACGCAGCCCAAGTGCGCCACGACTTGGCTCAAGGCCCTTGCCTTCACCATCGTCAATCGCTCTTGCTATAGCTTCGATGACCAGCCCCTCCTCACTAGCCACCCTCAGCGCGTCATGCCATTCATCGAGATCCCTGGTGTTGGCGGCGGCGCGGATCATCATGCACCCATCGAGACGCTTTCTTCCCCGAGGCTTCTCGCCACACACATACCGATGTCGCTGCTCCCACTGGACATGAGCTGCCGAGTCGTGTACGTATGCCGGGATCCCAAGGATGCCCTGGTCTCAAGGTTGTACTTCGAGAACAGAATCACCCAAGGCTCCAACTTGTCGATGGATAGTGCTTTCAGCATGTTCTGCGAGGGTTTCTCGTCTTACGGCCCCTTCTGGGACCACTTCCTCGAGTACTAGAAGGAGAGTCTAGCAAGGCCTAACAATGTTCTCTTTTTGAAGTACGAAGAGATCAAGTCGGATCCGGTGCAAGTCGTGCGCAGGCTAGCAAAATTTCTCGACGTCCCGCTGTCTCGAGAGGAGGAGAGCTCTGGTGTTTCCCAAGAGGTGGTCAGATTGTGCAGCTTTGAGATGCTTACTAGCCTACAAGTTAACCAGGTGGGTGGCATTCATCGTGGAAACAAATGTTATGTAGGTAATTCTATGTTTTTTAGAAAAGGAAAAGTAGGAGACTGGAGGAACCACATGAGCCAGGAAATGGGGGAGAAGTTAGACTGCATCATCCGAGAGAAGCTCCAAGGGTCTGGGCTCGCGTTTTGAGTCCCGTTGATTTCGTTACATTACAACTGGTTGTACTTATGCTCGTCAGGTGCCATGTTGCGATATGTTTCAGTCTTGGAAAAGAAGACAAATTCGAAGTTAACATCATGTTTCTCTCTAATCTTAGCTATTAACTAGCGTTGATGCTAGCTATTTCAACATTGCAGCATTGAATCGTAATATTTGAAGCGACCTGTCTAATCGGACACAAAGCTCTTATATTATTTGATAAACTAGCTAGCACAGTGGTTACGCTCAAATGCGCGGACAACAACCTTATTGTTTATAGTATGCGCTTATGAATAAATTGCCATCTCATGTGTATTGTGAAGATTTGGAAAACTATGTGTTTTTGTATTTGTTTCTCATATGTATCGTGAATAAATTGTCATCTCATGTGTAAAGTACACAACACATTTATCAGAAAAAACATGTGTGTTATTAGCGGATGCTACACCTCAACCGGCTGATCGGTGCTCCAGATCAGTCGGCTGGCAAGCCATTCGATCGGATCCACTCCCCCCCCCCCCCCCCCCACACAAAAAAAACCTGCATGTGCCTTCATACATGGGTGGCAAGCCATTCGATCGGATCCTGCAGCAAAAAGTCACCACAGTTCGTTTATCTCGGTTCTCTTTTGCAATCTATGCGATATGGCATATATAGCCGCACAGGCATAGGCATAGGGGTGCTCTTATCTGGCTTGACAGCAGAACTGTTGGAGTTAAACACGAGTGTTGACCGTGTCCGGTTGAGTGCACGTTCACACGTACGTGTCCGAGTAGCTCTCTCAATAGTCACCGACTAGGATTAGTACTGGTTGATCTAGCTAGTATATATATTCCTATGTCCCCTGTAAACTTGTATCGATTTGTGAAAGTAACACAAAGAACCAGGAGCGATACGCTCCTGTGGCAATCAGACAAGATTCACGTGTGCGTGTGTTGTGTCTTGCCGGAATCGATCAAGAGAGACATAGGCTGCTAGCTAGCTTTGGCTTGCAGTAAAGTAGTACACGTCCAACTAGAAGCAATCAGCTTGGTGCTAGTTTGGTATGTGAGTGATCTAGGGCTCTTGACTTACTATCTCGGGATCGAGGTACATCAAAAGCCGGAGGGAATCACACTATGTCAGGAGGCATATGCAAGGAAAATTCTTGAAAGCTGTAGCATGGAGGACTGCAATCCAAGTCATGTTTCAATGGAGCCTCGACTTAAACTTAGCAAGAAGAGCCAAGCACCCGCGGTTGATACAACGGAGTATAGAAGTGTGGAGGAAGCCTAAGGTATATTGTGAATACACGACCAGACTTGGCCTATTCCGTTGGCGTAGTGAGTCGCTTCATGGAAGCACCCACGATAGAACATTGGGCAGCTGTGAAACAAATACTCAGGTACATCAAAAGGACAACTAACTTCTGTCTATTTGAGAGAGAAGCGGAAGGAGACCGTGTCCTGTTGAGTGCACGTTCACACGTACGTGTCCGAGTAGCTCTCTCAATAGTCACCGACTAGGATTAGTACTGGTTGATCTAGCTAGTATATATATTCCTATATCCGCTGTAAACTTGTATTGATTTGTGAAAGTAATACAAAGAACCAGGAGCGATACGCTCCTGTGGCAATCAGACAAGATTCACGTGTGCGTGTGTTGTGTCTTGCCGGAATCGATCAAGAGAGACATAGGCTGCTAGCTAGCTTTGGCTTGCAGTAAAGTAGTACACGTCCAACTAGAAGCAATCAGCTTGGTGCTAGTTTGGTATGTGAGTGATCTAGGGCTTTTGACTTACTATCTCGGGATCGAGGTACATCAAAAGCCGGAGGGAATCACACTAGCACTATGCCAGGAGGCATATGCTAGTTTGGTACGTGAGTCTCTAGCCAGCTTGGGGCAGGATCCAAGTTAATCAGCGTTGCTTCGCTTCGTCGTTGTTCGTCGTCGACCGACACCGTCGCCGGAAAGTACTCGGCGCCGGGTCTGGGCCAACAAGAACGTCGTCACCATTCTATGCACGATTCTACACCCACAAATTTATGAAACTCGTAACCACCACAATCTATGAACATCCTAATGATTTTACACTCTCGAGTGGTTACTACTCCCTCCGTCCCATAATATAAAAGCGTTTTTGACACTACAGTAATGTCAAAAATGCTCTTACATTATGGGACAGAGGGAGTATTTTTCTTACATCTGTCTAAGCAATACAATCACGAAGCTGGTCAAAACCGGCTAGCCCTTATGCTCCAACAAGGAAACTTCATGGGGGTGCGCTAGAGTTAGCATGGATTAGCCGTTCAATTCTTCACGCCTCACTGTCCGATCGACTCCCACTGAGTCGTCTCTCGGCCCCACCACTAGAAACATACACCCATGTTTCTCAACAATAGACCAATTTGGGTACCTCCATGGTAGCCATGGTAGGCTAGCGAAAAGCACGCCAGCGCCACGGCCTTGTAGTGTGTCTCATCTTGCAGTAGAGAAGGCACGCTGGCGCCGGCCTTGCAGCACATGCACATGTTTTGCAGTGTCGAAAGCACGTTGGCAGCCTACTTTGCGGCATAGAGCGCCCAGGTTGCAGCAGCGTGCGGCGAGCAATGGTCGGCCATGCAGCACCGGCCCATCTTGTAGCATCGGACCCTTGCCTGCAGCACCGACACTCGGCCTTGTAACAAAACTGGATGGTGTTTCATATCTTGTTTTTAACTTGCAGTAACAGTGGTTTGCTTGCAGTAGTCGGCGGCATCTGTGGATGAAAAAGGCTGAGAGAGCGGCACAACAAGATTAGTTGGTGGCAATGGCGTAGAAAGAGCTACAGAGAGGAGAGGAGGGGTGGACTCGGAAAGAAGAGCAACTGGAGAGAATTGTCTCTGGAGATAAGGATAAGGGATCACGGTGGAGAGCGCGGCACATGTGACCACAACGCGCGTGAGGCGGCCGATTAACACGCGGGATTAGTGCATGCAATGTGCATGTAACATTTCCTCCTGTGATGACACTCCCGAGTAACAAAACACTACGTGTACCACAAATCATCATTTGTGCAATAATTTCTTTAATTGGTTGAAACACATGCAATATGAAAAATTAACACAAACAATATAAAATAAATAAATAATAATGTACTCTCTCCGTTCCTAAATATAAGTCTTTTTAGAGATTACAATATAGACTACATACGAATGTATATAGACATATTTTAGAGTGTAGATTCACTCATTTTGCTTCGTATGTAGTAAATATTGGAATCTCTAAATGACTTATATTTAGGAACGGACGGAGTATGCAACAACGGAGGGAAAATTACAGCATGAACTCAATCCTTCACATCAGATGCCAAAAATGATTGCAGCATATCTCTCGTGTGTATGCGCATGCGGGGGCACATGCGCACACGCCCGCGTGCGCACACACACGCTTGCAACAAGTCAAAACAATCTACGCAACATAAAAAGCATGAATTACTAGCCTCTGTTAGAAATACGCCATAGATGCCTCCAGATGATTATGGGTTCACTACAAGTAAGCTAATATTGTTCGGAGCATGGCAACAAGGTCCTTCTGGAACCAAGACTCTACAGAAGATGAACCAAATGGTGAGACCACTGAGCAGCCACCTGCCATGCTGATTCTTAACATTCTTCTTCTTCTGGTGTCATTTTTTTTCACGAGACAATATATAACCCAAGCCTCCTTCATTAGTGCATAACTTTATTTAAGATTTTTTTAATTAAGAAGTCTTTGAAGAATCCATTATATCCCATTTACTTCTTACGGTTTCTTATAGAATATGGTTGATCATTAGTAAGCTTCACAGGACAACCACTATCTTATATTTCACAAATTTATGTAAATGTCAGTAATTTAAAAAGGACACACTTCTTGACGACACCTTACCGGTGGTCATTGTGACGACAGGATTCCGCTTCCAAGTATCTGTTGCCCACTACTTTTGTCATTAATCTCAGCGCCCACAAAGAAACTATTAAAATAGAAATAAGATTATTAACGGTGTCACAATTTCCACTCCTTCTGTTACCAATTTCTATCTCACTGGCATCTAACTGTGAAATATAATTTTGTAATATTTTCCATCTTTGTTCAGGCTTTGGAGTTATGTATCGAAATTGTGAAAACACTCATATATTAAACAAACAAACAAAAAATATTCTGGAGATGGTTTCAAAAACCAAATTTTATATCCAGGTTGACAACTCACGGCATTAGACATTTATGGCATCATAGTTTTTTCCTACCTAATACTTTAAATCGAATTCTCAGCGCAACTTGGTATTGACGAAATTCCAAAACAACATGGTTTTGGAAGCTATAGTTTTAGGACAACTCATGATAATCTGTTTCCATCATTGACAAACCCTGTTATAAAAGGCATTGTGGATCTAATTTCAGTAATCTAAACAAAGGTACTATAGGTATGTGATTCTACCCTAGAACTCTTGGCCTATAATTAAACCCAAATGATAAGTACCATAGGGTATCTCTTCGACCCAAATGATAAGTGTCACACGTGTCACACGAAGCACTCCGGATCTGGCGTTTTTTACAACTAAAGTTGTCTTCCAAAAAGAAAGAAAACAAACCCAAATTTCTTTTTTAAACTTGTGATCCGAAAAGGAAGTTGTCATGCTTGACAACTAAAGTTGCCATCCTCGCGTCACTAAATTTGCCATAAAAAATGTTTGAAGTTGCCATATGTCCGTGCCACACGTGTGACACTTATCAAGATCCTAATTAAAATATGTGTCATTTTCAGTTATTTTTTGAAGTTATGTTTTGTTTGGTGTGTATTTGAGTATGGCACCTCGTGTTAGTATGCCAACTATTAGTGGCGTCCTTTTTCTCAGAGATTGTGCATATTACACATACTTAAATGTCTCTTTGTGATTTAAGTTATATAGTAACCTTTACATTCCCGAAAAGGCATATCAATAGAGTTAGCTACTTTAGGCATATACAATCCCAAATGATAAGTGCCACACGTATGGCATGAAGCACTCCTGCCCTGACATTTTTTACAACTAAAGTTGCCATCCGAAAAGAAAAACAAATAAAAAATACTGAAACTTGCCATCCAAAAAGAAATTTGTCATGCTTGACAACTAAAATTGCCATCCTCACATCACTAAACTTGCCAGAAAAAATATTCGAAATTGCCATGTACTCGTGCCACACTTGTGGCACTTATCAAGGTCCTATTAGTTTCTCAAAATTGTACAATCCATGCAAGATAGCCTACAGTGACATGAAGATCAATTAGACATCAAAGACTTCAAACAATGTACGAGCATACCACTATATTAACTTGCTGATTATGGTTATTATATTTATTATAAATCATAATAATATGTTGTTACTAATATTATTGTTATAAAAATAATAATTATTGAAGAAAAATTACTAGCTCCATAATTTGTGTGTAAAGCTAATTTGAATCATCATGTAATTAGTACAAGACTAAGATGTTGCTCACGCATGTGCGCGGGCCACTGTGCTTGTTATAATAAAATAAGCACATGCAAACATTTGGATACATAGTATTCCATCAATAAAATAATGGAACCGCGACACTAGTAATTACATGGCGAGTTGGGAGAGATAACAAAAGGTTGGGTGCAGTGCCGCAGCCAGGATCTGCCTAAGACCCAGACCAGCCTTGTATGTAAAGTGATTACTGTTGCTATAGTACACTAGTAGAAAACAGGGCTTTGGTTCAGGCCAGATTAGAGCATTAGTCCCGGTTCTGCTACGAACCGGGACCAATGGGTGCATCAGTCCTGGTTCGAGCGGCCATGGCGCCGACCGGCCTCAGAAGGAACCAGTCCCGGTTCGTCTGACCCCTTTGGTCCCGGTTCCAGACACGAATCGGGACTAAATGGCCTCGCTCCTGGCGCAACCCCTTTAGTCACGGTTGGTGGCTGGAACCGGGACTAAAGGTCAGTCTTCTGTCCCGGTTCTAGCCACCAACCGGGGCTAAAGAGATGCCTATATATATGCTCGCCCCTGCCCGCTCACTCCTCTTTTTTTTTGGCCGGCCGGCGTGTGGGAGGTGTGCTGCTCTCTGTTCTCTCCTCCTATGCACATGAGGTGTTCGATGAAATGCCGGAGCCACACTTAAGCTTTCTCCTCTCCAAGCTCGACCTCCAAGCTAGATTTTCCCCAAGATTTGTCTAGGTTTGGCGGTGCACCAACTACACAAGTGTTCTAAAAGGTTAACAACTTCATCGTTTCATCTCTCACTGCTAGTTAGCTCATTTCAAATGCTCTAGAAATAGAGTAGTTTGTGGGTTTTAGTGGAGGAGTGTATGTGGGAGTTCTTTTGATTTAGATGCACAATTTGAGCTGAAATTAACTTCTTAGAGTCTGCACATGTGTAGGGTGCCGTCCTCGTCCCCGTCCTCACCGCCGTCGATCGCCCGCGCTGATCTCATCGCCGGCACCACCGTGGTGAGCCTCTTGTTCTTATCTTCTTTTTAAAAGAAAAAAATTCTTACTCGTATGATTTAGATAGATAGTTGTATAATTTTTTTACTTTTATTTTTGTTTGTTATTATATAGTGCCATGGTTTTGGTATCCGCCCCCGTCGGCCCTCGTCCTGTCTATGATTCGGATGTGGTATATTATCTTTTATTACTATTTGTTTCATTTAGTGTTTATGACAATTATGCCGACCAACGTGACATAGATGTTTTTATCTAGGAGGTATGTGAACCGAAAATTCTAACCGACCCTCTTGTCGAGAGGTTAAATTTAGTTGAAAAAGAAAACAATTACTTGAAGAAAAAATTGAAAAGAATTGAGGAGGAGAAGATGGAATTGGAGTTGCATGTTGCCGATGTCGTCGATGATCACAAGATCTAGATGGATGCAATGCGCTTGAAGATTAGAAATATTAGAAAATATGCCATTGATAATGAGGCTTGGTATCATTATTTTGTTGGATCAATTGTTACCTTAGTTGCGATTATGATCGCATTTGTTATTGCATTTAAATGTTTTGCATAGTTGTATGTTAGTTTCAATGTATGTTTTAGTTAGATGCTCTAGAGAGCTATATGTTGTTCTATGAGAACTATGTATGAACTTTATGTATCTAGTTTTTCAGTAATAACATTTGATCACAATACAAAGCTCAGTACCACACTGGAATTGTTGCAATGGAAGGCAGACAATGGTGTATCTGACAACGGATTTAGGAAGCTACTAAAAATAATGAAGAAGAAGCTTCCAAAGGATAACGAATTGCCCGACAGTACGTACGAAGCAAAGAAGGTTCTATGCCCTCTAGGATTGGAGGTGCATAAGATACATACATGCCCTAATGACTGCATCCTCTACCATGGTGAGTACAAGGATTTAAATGCATGCCCGGTATGCGGTGCATTGCGGTATAAGATCAGACGAGATGACCCTGGTGATGTTGAGGGCGAGCGCCCCAGGAAGAGGGTTCCTGACAAGGTGATGTGGTATGCTCCTATAATACCATGGTTGAAACGTCTGTTCAGAAACAAAGAGCATGCCAAGTTGTTGCGATGGCACAAAGAAGACCGTAAGAAAGACGGGAAGTTGAGAGCACCCGCTGATGGGTCGCAGTGGAGAAAAATCGAGAGAACGTGGGGGGACTTTGCAGGTGACGCAAGGAACGTATGGTTTGGTTTAAGTGTAGATGGCATTAATCCTTTTGTGGAGCAGAGCAGCAATCATAGCACCTGGCCCGTGACTCTATGTATCTAAAACCTTCCTCCTTGGTTGTGCATGAAGCGGAAGTTCATTATGATGCCAGTGCTCATCCAAGGCCCTAAGCAACCCGGCAACGACATTGATGTGTACCTAAGGCCATTAGTTGAAGAACTTTTACAGCCGTGGAATGAAAAAGGTGTACGTGTGTGGGATGAGCACAAACAACAGGAATTTGACCTACATGCATTGCTGTTTGTAACCATCAATGATTGGCCTACTCTTAGTAACCTTTCAAGACAGACAAACAAGGGATACCATGCATGCACGCATTATTTATTTGATACCGAAAGTATATATTTGGACAAATGCAAGAAGAATGTGTACCTGGGACATCGTCGATTTCTTCCGACCAACCATCTCTTAAGAAAGAAAGGCAAGCATTTCAAAGGTGAGGCAGATCAACGGAAGAAGCCCGTCCTCCGTACTGGTGATGACATACATGATATAGTCAAGGATGTACAAGTAATCAATGGAAAGGGTCCCGGCCGACAATCTGTTCTGAATGACGCTGAGGGACGCGCACCCATGTGAAAGAAGAAATCTATATTTTGGGACCTACTCTATTGGAAAGACCTAGAGGTCCGCTCTGAAATTGACGTGATGCACGTGACGAAGAACTTTGCGTGAACCTGCTAGGCTTCTTGGGCATGTATGGGAAGACAAAAGATACACCGGAGGCACGGGAGGACCAGCAACGTGTGCACGAAAAAGACGGCATGCATCCAAATCAGTATCAAGGTCCTGCCAGCTACGCTCTTGATACGTCCATTCTGCATCATGCTTTCATGTTGATATTTATTGCATTATGGGCTGTTATTACACATTATGGCACAATACTTATGCCTTTTCTCTCTTATTTTACAGGATTTACATGAAGAGGGAGAATGCTGGCAGCTGGAATTCTGGGCTGGAAAAGGATCAAATATTAGAGACCTATTCTGCACAACTCCAAAAGTCCTGAAACTTCACGGAGAGTCATTTTGGAATTAATAAAAAATATTGGGCGAAGAAAGCACCAGAGGGGAGCCACTAGCCATTCACAAGGGTGGAGGGCGCACCCTACCCCCCTAGGCACACTCCCTGCCTTGTGGGCCACCTGGCAGGCGTTCGATGCCCATCTTCTGCTATATGGTGTGTTTTGACCTGGCAAAAATCAAGAAGAAGATTTCGGGACGAAGTGCTGCCGTCTCGAGGCGGAACCTATGCAGAACCAATTTAGGGTTCCGGCGGAGCTGTTCTGCAGGGGAAACTTCCCTCCGGGAGGGGGAAATCGAAGCCATCGTCATCACCAACGATCCTCTCATCGAGAGGGGGTCAATCTCCATCAACATCTTCACCAGCACCATCTCCTCTCAAACCCTAGTTCATCTTTTGTATCCAATCTTTGTCTCAAAACCTCAGATTGGTACCTGTGGGTTGCTAGTAGTGTTGATTACTCCTTGTAGTTGATGCTAGTTGGTTTATTCAGCGGAAGATCATATATTCAGATCCTTAATGATAATTAATACTCCTCTGATTATGAACATGAATATGCTTTGTGAGTAGTTACATTTATTCCCGAGGACATGGGAGAAGTCTTGTTATAAGTAATCATGTGAATTTGGTATTCGTTCGATATTTTGATGAGATGTATGTTGTCTTTCCTCTAGTGGTGTTATGTGAACATCGACTACATGACACTTCACCATGATTTGGGCCTAGGGGAAGGCATTGGGAAGTAATAAGTAGATGATGGGTTGCTAGAGTGATAGAAGCTTAAACCCTAGTTTATGCGTTGCTTCGTAAGGGGCTGATTTGGATCCATATGTTTCATGCTATGGTTAGATTTATCTTAATTCTTCTTTCGTAATTGCGGATGCTTGCGAGAGGGGTTAATCATAAGTGGGAGGCTTGTCCACGGAAGGGCAGCACCCAAGCACCGGTCCACCCACATATCAAATTATCAAAGTAACGAACACGGATCATATGAGCATGATGAAAACTAACTTGACAACAATTCCCATGTGTCCTCGGGAGCGCTTTGCTTTATATAAGAGTTCGTCCAGGCCTGTCCTTTGCTACAAAAAGGATTGGGCCACCTAGCAGCACCTTAGTTACTTTTGTTACTTGTTACCCATTACAAATTATCTTATCACACAACTATCTGTTACCGATAATTTCAGTGCTTGCGGAGAATACCTTGCTGAAAACCGCTTGTCATTTCCTTCTGCTCCTCGTTGGGTTCGACACTCTTACTTATCGAAAGGACTACGATAGATCCCCTATACTTGTGGGTCATCAAGACTCTTTTCTGGTGCCGTTGCCGGGGAGTGAAGCGCCTTTGGTAAGTGGAATTTGGTAAGGAAACATTTATATAGTGTGCTGAAATTTACTGTTACTTTTTACTATGGAAAATAATCCTTTGAGGGGTTTGTTCGGGGTATCTTCACCCCAAACGGAAGAGCAAAGAGTTCCCCTCAACCTACTACACCTACTGAAAATATTTATTATGAAATTCCTTTGGGTATGATAGAGAAACTGCTAGCTAATCCTTATACAGGAGATGGAACACTACATCCTGATATGCATCTATCTATGTGGATGAAGTTTGTGGATTATTTAAGCTTGCAGGTTTGCCCGGGGATGAAGTCAAGAAGAAGGTCTTCCCTTTATCTTTGAAGGAGAAGGCATTGACATGGTATAGGCTATGTGATGATATTGGATCATGGAACTACAACTGATTGAAATTGGAATTTCATCAGAAGTTTTATCCTATGCATCTGGTTCATCCTGATCGGAATTATATTTATAATTTTTGGCCTCGTGAAGGAGAAAGTATCGGTCAAGCTTGGGGGAGGCTTAAGTCAATGTTATATTCATGCCCCAATCATGAGCTCTCAAGAGAAATTATTATTCAAATTTTTTATGCTCGGCTTTCTCATAATGATCGATCCATGCTTGATAGTTCTTATACTGGTTCTTTCATGAAGAAGGATATTGAATTCAAATGGGATTTATTGGAAAGAATTAAACGCAACTCTGAAGATTGGGAACTCGACAAAGGTAATGAGTCAGGTATAAACCTTAAGTTTGATTGTGTTAAATCTTTAATGGATGCCGATACTTTTCGTGATTTTAGCACTAAATATGGACTTGACTCTGAGATAGTAGCTTCTTTCTGTGAATCATTTGCTACTCATGTTGATCTCCCTAAGGAGAAGTGGTTTAAATATCATCCTCCTATTGAAGCTAAAGTAGTTGAACCTATTAAAGTTGAAGAAGAAACTATTACTTATAACGTTGATCCTATTGTTCCTACTGCTTATATTGAGAAACCACTTTTTCCTGTTAGAATAAAGGATCATGCTAAAGCTTCAACTGTGGTTCGTAAGAGTTATACTAGAACACCTACACCCCCTAAACAAATCAAAGTTGAACCTAGTATTGCTATGGTTAAAGATCTCTTGGTTGATAATATTGATGGGCATGCTATTTATTTCTGTGATGAAGCTGCTAGAATTGCTAAACCTGATATTAAAGATAAACATAGACCTGTTGTTGGCATGCCTGTTGTTTCTATTAAAATAGGAGATCGTTGTTATCATGGCTTATGTGATGTGGGTGCTAGTGTGAGTGCAATTCCTTTTACTTTATATAAAGAAATTATGAATGATATTGCACTTGCTGAGATAGAGGATATTAATGTTACTATTAAGCTTGCCAATAGAGATACTATATCACCAATTGGGATTGTTAGAGATGTTGAAGTCTTGTGTGGGAAAATGAAATACCCTACTGATTTTCTTGTTCTTGCTTCCCCACAAGATGACTTTTGTCCCATTATATTTGGTAGACCTTCCTTGAATACCGCTAATGCTAAGATAGACTGCGAGAAAGATATTGTTACTATTGGTTTAGGGGATATGTCTCATGATTTTAATTTCTCTAAATTTCGTAGACAACCCCATGATAAAGAATTGCCTAGTAAGGATGAAATTATTGGTCTTGCTTCTATTGCCGTGCCTCCTACTGATCCCTTAGAACAATATTTGCTAGACCATGAAAATGATATATTTATGAATGAAAGAAGGGAAATAGATGAAATATTCTTTAATCAAGGGCCTGTTTTGAAACACAACTTGCCTGTTGAAATCCTTGGGGATCCTCCTCCACCCAAAGGAGATCCCGTGTTTGAGCTTAAACAATTACCTGATACTTTGAAATATGCTTATCTTGATGAAAAGAAGATATATCCTGTTATTATTAGTGCTAACCTTTCAGAGCATGAAGAGAAGAAATTATTGAAAACTCTGAAGAAGCACCGTGCCGCTATTGGATATAGTCTTGATGATCTTAAGGGCATTAGTCCCACTCTATGTCAGCACAAAATTAATTTGGAGCATGATGCTAAACCAGTTGTTGATCACCAACGATGGTTGAATCCTAAGATGAAAGAAGTGGTAAGAAATGAAATACTAAAGCTTCTGGAGGCAGGTATAATTTATCCTATTGCTTATAGTAGATGGGTAAGTCCCGTCCATTGTGTCCCTAAGAAGGGAGGTATTTGAAAGTGCCTTATATCGACTAGAGGGGGGTGAATAGGCGATTTTTATGAATTCGTCGCTGAAGAAATACTACTTGAGGAATTTTCTAAGCAACAAACTACAAGCAGCGGAATAAGTACTCAGGTACATGGATAACAAAGCAGTAGCATAGCCATCATGATGAAATGAAACAAAACAGAGCACAGGTAGCGTGTAAACAGGATAAGCAGGCTGAAGACAAAAGTGACTGAAGAAATAGGAATGAGGAAATTGAGAAAGTCTTCAGTCAAAGTCTTCAAACAGTAACGATCAAGTACACAGCAAGTATGCGAGGAAATGAAAGGGTTGAGGAAATAGAACCAGTAGCTTGGTGAAGACAGTGATTTGGTAGACCAGTTCCAACTACTGTGACAGTTGTACGTCTGGTTGGAGCGGCTAGGTATTTAAACCTGAGGACACATAGTCCTCACCGTATTCTCCTTGAGCTAAGGTCACATAGACCTCACCCAATCACTCGTGGTAAGTCTTCACAGGTGACTTCCAAACCTTCACAGACTTGGTCACTCGGCAATCCACAATTCCTCTTGGATGCTCTAGACCATGACGCCTAACCGTCTGGAGGATGCACAGTCCTCAAAGGTAACAAGCGTCGGTTCCACACAGGAACAATTTCTTCAGTGATGCTCAATCACTTTGGGTTTTAGGTGTTGGGTTTGGGTTTTTCCTCACTTGATGATTTTCGCTCAAAGTCCTCGGAGGATGGGATGCTCTAAATGACAAGTGTCAGTTTCTCTCGGAGCAGCCAACTAGCTAGTGGTTGAGGGGGCGGCTATTTATAGCCGGGGAGCAGCCCGACATGATAAGACATAAATGCCCTTCAATGATATGACCGTTAGGTGGATAGGATATTTTGGACAGCTGGCGCATAGCACAGCAACGGTGAGAAATTTGAGCTCTCAAATTCCTCAGGGCTATCATGTTCCTCACTTGTAGGCAATCCACACTGGCGATTTCCTAACTCCTCAGTCAGAACAAATTCCTCAGAGAACAGAAGAACTTCGTCTCTGTCACTGAAGAACTTGACTGAACTGTATGAGATTTCCAATGGCTTCACTCGAAAGGATTGGTAGGTGTAGGATTTGAGTTGGGCACCACTTGGATACTTTTTCTTAGTTTTACCTCGACCCCCTTTAACAGTACGGTGTTTCCTATGACTCAAGAAAGGGAAAACAAAAGTCTTCACGCTTCATAATCCTCGCATCAATATCAAGTCTTCAAGGTCACACCAATTTCATCATTTTCAAAGTCTTCAACTAAAGACATTCATTTTTAGGGGTCGACTTTATTCGTAAATATCAAACTCCTCGTTGACTTATAGAACCTGTGTACACTCACAAACACATTAGTCCCTTAACCTATAAGTCTTCAATACACCAAAATCACTAAGGGGCACTAGATGCACTTACAGTCTCCCCCTTTTTGGTGATTGATGACAAATAGGTTAAGTTTTCAACGGGGATAAAACATATGAAGTGTAAATACTGACATTGAGGAATTTGATTGCATGATATAGAGGAACTCCCCCTGAAGATGTGCATATTGAGGATTTTGCTTTGGATTGCAAATGCACATTGTAGAGTAATATCATGGAGATCTCCCCCTATATCTTGTAATTCATATACGCATTTAACATATGATATGAAGAATTTGAAATGCATGATGAATTATGGTGTCTGACAAAATTCAGCATGCGTGCATTAAGGTACTTAAGGAAATAAGCATGCAGAAAGCAGTTCAAAAGTATCAGACCACCATAGGACTTAAGTTTACAACTCATCAGATCAAACAGCTCAGAAGAGCAAGAGTTGTAACTTAACAGAAAAAAATATCCCATATATAAGACCCGCTTGAAGACTAACTCAAATTTCTCCCCCTTTGTCATCGAATGACCAAACAGGACAAAAAATGAGGACTAACGCCCCTGAAGAATATCATCATGATGTCGATGGAGGAGTGCCAGCATTGTTGGGGTCGTCCGTTGAGGTAGGGCCTGCCGTAGTGTCGTTCAAATCTTCAGCTTCATCCGTCTCGTGCGATGAAGAATATGAACTAGCAACAAGCTGAGGAACTTTGAACTTCTTGAATTTCTTCGGAGGTGGCTGAGACCAGTCAAAGTCCTGTTGGAAGCCCATCTCCGTGAGATCTTTAGCACTATAAAGATTCGACAGAATAGACCAAGTGCGGTCAAAGACTTCATGCAAGTAGTAGTGATTCTTCTTCACAGTGTTTTGAGTGACTGTCATGTTCTGAATAATTGCACCAAACTGACGCTTGACCCACTTGTGACTTCGATCAACTTTCTGATGAAGACTGAGGAGAAGTTCACGATCAGTCATCACACGCGGAGCAGTTGCTTGAGGATTTTGGTTTGAAGCTTTGGCGGCAGAATCTTGTGTTGCAGAGTCATCATTGGTGGAATAGGATGCAGCTTTGCGAAACTGTCCATCCCATGGACGAGTGCCTTTATCTATAATAGCAGCCTTGCCTTTCTCATCAGCTGAGGAAATAATCCGCTTGAGGACTTCAATAGGTGGCAAATAGCTGAGATGATTCTGAAAGTCAGCCTGATAATGAATTGAAGACCTTGATCTGATGAATTTCATGATCCAGGGAGCGTAAGGCTTCAACTCAAAAGGTGACAGAGTAGCATTGGCCAAAGTCCTCATGAAGAAATCATGGTAGTTAATGGGAATGCCATGTATCATGTTGAACAACAGATTCTTCATGATGCCAACAACCTCTTCTTCATCAGAGTTGTGGCCCTTGATTGGACTGAGGGTTTTGGTCAATATGCGATAAATCGTCCTTGGCACATAGAGCAATTCCTTCACAAGGAAGGTGGTCCTTGGAGCTTGGCCAGCCTTCAAAGGCTTCATCAGCACTTGCATTAAGTGATTTGAGAGTTCAGGTTCAGCATACATGAGTCTTGTGTCTTCAATGGGAGGACTGACTGGGATGGCGTGAAGCAATTTAGAGGCCGGAGCTTTGTAATGTGTATTTTCGGTCATCCAGTCTAGCACCCATGAATTCACATCTTCAACATTTCCAGTGATATGCAGTGTCGCGTAGAATTGAAGAATGAGTTCTTCGTTCCAGTCGCAGATGTCAGTGCAGAAGTTAAGCAGCCCAGCGTCATGAAGAACACTGAGGACTGGATGGAAGCAAGGAAGCGACTCCATATCCACATGAGGAATTTGCTCGTGGTCAAATACCTTGTTCTTATCAAACAGGAGGGAAGAGTAATAGTTCATTTGACTTGCTATCCAGAAGCGCTTGCATCGCAATCTTGCAGAGTCATAGGGATTGTAGGCCGTGAAGAAATGATGCTCAGCAAAGAAATCATCAGCGTTGAATTTCTGCTTCTTGGTATGAGGATTTTGTGGCATGGGCTGAAGATTAACAGTTGAAGTCTTCACAGCCGCTTGGCGCACAACCTCTGGAGCCACAGACTGAGGAATTTCCATAGCAATTTCATCAGCAGCAGTCTTGGTCTCCATTCTTCAGCATTAGTAGCTGGAACTTCTTCTGGAATAGAATGAAGTGAAGATTGATGTGCTTCAGAGCCCGTATGAATTTCTTCAGTCTACACAGGGGACTGAGGAATTTGTTGCAGAGGAGTGGTCAATGGTGAATTTGGATGATGTATTTCCCAATAATCATCATTGAGAACTGGTGTAGTAGACCCAATGTCCACATCCTCATCTTCTTCATCAATTTCTTCAACGCCTGCCTCTTCAGCTGTGAACTGAGGCAAGGGCGATGATACCAGTGGGGTTGAAGGGATATCATCCACTTCAATTTCTTCATCCAACCGCTCTGAAGTAGCAGCAGAAGGATTCGCTTCATCACTATCATCTAGAATGACATATACCTCACCAAAGGGAACAATTTCCTTTGATGGCATGCTTGAGATAGGAACAACATCAATGGGGTTGGTGTACGAGCTTTGCAAAGTCTTCACTTTCTTGGGAGCTGAAGACTCTGCAGTTTCTGATGCTTTCCTTTTCTTCACAGCTGCCTTTTCTGCAGCTTTGGTCTTCTTCGCTTCTGATGCAGAAGGAAGGTGGATATCTTTCATCTGTGATGACTTTGCAGGAGGAGCAGATGAAAGTGGTGCAGTTTCTTCAGGCACAACTGATGCAGTTGCCCTGGCTTGATCAGATTCTTCAGGCGCAGCTTCATATGCTTCAGCTGACCTGAGTTGTTCTTCCGGCGCAACATTGGAGGTTGCCCTGGCATTTTCTTCAGGAGCTGGAATTTCTTCAGCAGCCCTGGAACTTTCAGTTTCTTCAACAGGCTGATTTTCATCAGCTGTGCTAGCATTCTCTACAGTAGGCTGAGCAGGTGCATCAGCCTGAGGAATTTGATGTTGCGTTGGAACTGCAACATTTGGGTTGAACCCCTTGGCCATTCTGACAAATCTGACTTTAGCCCCTAGCCAATCTACACGATATGCGTCAAATTCATCGCTGAGAGCTTTGATCTCATTTTGCAGATTCACAAGTTCTTCAGGAGTCATCTTCACAGCATTCTTCTTCAGAAAGCGCTCCTTCTTGTATTGAGCTTTCTTGACTTGCCTGGCCTTCTCAAATTTCTATTTTTCTTCGGCTATGAAGGCCGTCAACATGTGGCTCTGGCCAGGAGTGAGGTTCAATTCAGGAAAAGGAGTATTTGGATCCTTGTGCCATAGATCGATGAAATGAAGGATCCTTTTAGGATCCAGCATGAGTGGCACAGCATTGCCTTTGGCTCTAGCGGCCTTTTCTTACCTGTCTTCGATGATCTCAGCAAGTTCTTCTTCATCAGCATCATCGTCATCAGACGGAACTTGGAAGGCAACATGCTTCTTGTGAGGACTTGACCTTGGGCCTCGTCCAGCAGTGGCCTTTTTCTTCAGCAAGATTGGACCAGTTGAAGATTGTGGCAGAGCTAAGGAACTTGCAGATGCTCCTGAGGCAATAGAGATTCCTTTAGTCCATTGGCATGTGGCAAGATGCACAGGTGCTGAGGACTTTGCAGCTGAAGTTGAAGACTTTGTGGCAGCTGAGGGAATTGGAGCTGCCCTCGATGTGGTTGCCTGAGGAATTGGCCGTGAGGGCTTTGCAATTGGCCGTGAGGGCATAGTAGTTGAGGAGCTCGGCTTCACAGCAGATTTCTTGGGCAAAGCCTTCTTATGCTTGCTAGCAGCAGCAGCAGAGTCTTCATTGAATTTCTTCACTGCTTCCTTTGCTACTTTAGCCAACTTGGCTTGGCGCTTAGCCCATTCCTTGGGAAATTCCTCACCACGCCTGATGCTTGAGGGATCAGCTTCTTGGGCTGGTGTCAATGGAGGTCTTGGACATGGAGGGTTAACGGCGAATTTCTTCATGTACTTAAGAGTGACATAGCGATATTCCCTCCATTCCTTAGCCCATCTTCTCTCAATTCTTTGTATGCGCACTTTGCGCTGAGTCTTGGTCTCTTTGCCATGAGTTGCTTCATCAGGTGTGCAATATTCATCATAGATGTCTTTAGGGATTTCAAAAGTTGTATTAGTTTCTGGCCTCTTTCCTCCCTTCTGAGGTCTCTTCCCATTAGCCATTTTCTTCACTTGAGGATTTTGAACAATTGATGTTTCTGAGGAGGTATGCAATTTTTCTTCGAGGAATGCTACAAATGAGTTAAGTTGATGAGAACCAAGTGATTCAGCAGCAGACATTTCGTACCTGTGAACAGAGTATAGGTGCGAAGAATTTGGAGAGGCCATATGCGTTCTCAGAAATTTTTCAAAAGAAATCAAGTTTGAGGAATTTGACCAGGGGAGTCTTGAGGAATTTCACTAAGCGTTCTTGACTTAGGTTCCAGAGTTGTATAGATTAGAAAATGCACACAATTGAGGAATCTTGAAGAAAAATATAGCTTAGAGAAACAATTCAAGAACAGATGCAACTAGGTGTTTAAGGATGCGGAAGTTGAAGAATAAACACCTTTTGAAGATTTTGTGAAAATCATCAAAATCAAAGTAGGGTAGTAAAATCAGATTTTATTTACCCTGGACGAAGAACACGACGAACTGGATGTAGAAGTGGAAAAGTTCATCCGTTCAGATCTCCCACGCTCTAACTTGGCGGTGAGAGACAGCTACGGTGGTGGTGGAGTGAAGATTTCCGCGGCCGACGCGAGTACGACGGTGACGAGGTTGAGGCAGTGAAGCTCTTCCTCACCGACGACGATGGAGAGTAGCGGTGGCGCTAGGTCAGAGAGCTCGAGCGAGTTGGTGGTCGAGCGGAGTAAATGAAGACAGAGGAAGGGAGGGGGGTATTTATAGCCACGGTGAAAAACTGCCCGTCCGAAATATTTGGACGAACATGCCCCTAACCCTTACTCTTCTAACGACATGTGTCACCCACGTACTGATAGGTGGAGATCATGGTAGATCATGGGTTAGTAGTTTAATCCTATCGCGGGATGCGGAACGGTTTGAGCGGCAAAAGCCAAAAATTCAGATATGAAAATTTTAACATTTCGTTCGCAAATTCTTCAGCTGACAAGGACATAGTGAAGATTTTGAACGGGTTATAAATAGAACGCACATGAATAATTTGTGAATAGACTGGGTTGAGTATAGCATAGAGGGGGAACGGGTCCGATCACATTCACTTAGAAGAAAATCAACTTGAAGAACTAGCAATAAGTGAATATTGTTGAGGACATGAAAAACTCAATTATTTATATATAGTCAATGAAGAACATTAGTTGAAATTTTTTGAAGACTTTGCAAGTTGAAGAATTTGAAAGTTGAAGAATTTGAAAATTGAAGAATTTGCAAAATGAAGAATAACTCAATTTTGAAGATTTTCAACTTTTGTGGTGGCGTGACCCACCGTATAAGAATGATGATTTCAGACACCGCATACAATTGTCGTAGAGCTCTGAGAATCAAATTCTTCATTAATTTCTTCACACTTAGAGGGTTAGTCTTCATTGATTGAAGAAAAACGTTACTTCGTGTGTTGCACATCTAAGTCATCAATTTTGCATAAGTGTTAGGATGTGTGTCCTTTTCAAAGAACATTCGAGGATTCTAAGATATTTAGCTCACACCGCAACTTCCTAAATCTCTTCTCATCCAAGGGCTTGGTGAAGATAACCACTAGCTGTTCTTCAGTCTTCACGTGATCAATAGAGTTGTCGCCCTTTAACACATGATTTCGAAGAAAATGATGACGAATATGGATGTGCTTTGTCTTTGAGTGCTGAACTGGGTTATGAGCAATCTTGATGGCACTCTCGTTGTCACAGTAGAGTGGCACATTCTTCATGTTGATGCCATAGTCCTTGAGGGTTTGCTTTATCCACAACAATTGAGCACAGCAAGAACCAGCAGCAATGTACTCAGCTTCAGCAGTAGAGAGTGATACGCAGTTCTGCTTCTTCGAGGACCAACATACTAAAGATCGTCCGAGGAAATGGCATGTGCCTGATGTTGACTTGCGATCCACACGATCACCAGCATAGTCAGAGTCAGAATATCCAATGAGATCAAAAGCCGAGCCCTTGTGATACCATAATCCAAGTGTTAGAGTGTGAGCTAGATATCGAAGAATATGTTTCACAGCCTTACGGTGTGATCCTTTCGGTGTAGCTTGAAAACGGGCACACATGCAAACACTAAGCATAATATCTGGCCTAGATGCACATAGGTACAATAAAGAGCCAATCATGGAGCGGTATACCTTTTGATCGAAGTCTATACCATTTTCATCGGTGCATAGATGGCCATTTGTGGGCATAGGGATTTTGACGCCTTTGCAATTCTTGCATACCGAAATTCCTCAGAACGTCCTTGAGGTATTTCTCTTGAGAAATGAAGATGCCATTGCGTTGTTGACGAATTTGAAGACCTAAGAAGAATTTCAATTCTCCCATCATGGACATTTGATATTCCTCACTCATCATATAAGCAAATTCATCACTGTAACGTTGGTTAGTACAGCCAAAGATAATATCATCAACATATATTTGGCACACGAATAATTCATCATCATATGTTTCAGTGAAAACAGTTGGGTCGAGTGAACCGGGTATTGAAGTTGATAAAGCTAAAGTAGATGCTATTGAAAAGATGCCGTGTCCTAAAGATATCAAAGGTATAAGAAGTTTCCTTGGTCATGCTGGTTTCTATAGGAGGTTTATTAAAGACTTCTCAAAAATTTCTAGGCCTCTCACTAATCTCTTGCAAAAAGATGTTCCTTTTGTTTTTGATGATGATTGTGTAGAAGCATTTGAAATACTTAAGAAAGCCTTGATTTCTGCACCTATTGTTCAACCGCCTGATTGGAATTTACCCTTTCAAATCATGTGTGATGCTAGTGATTATGTTGTTGGTGCTGTTCTAGGGCAAAGAGTTGATAAGAAATTGATTGTTATTCATTATGCTAGTAAAACTCTAGACAGTGCCCAGAGAAATTATGCTACTACTGAAAAAGAATTTTTGGCAGTTGTCTTTGCTTGTGATAAGTTCAGATCTTATATTGTTGATTCCAAAGTAACGGTTCACACTGATCATGCTGCTATTAAATATCTTATTGAAAAGAAAGATGCTAAACCTAGACTTATTAGATGAGTTCTCTTGTTACAAGAATTTGATTTGCACATTATTGATAGAAAGGGAGCTGAGAACCCCATTGCAGACAACTTGTCTAGGTTAGAAAATGTTCTTGATGACCCACTACCTATTGATGATAGCTTTCCTGATGAGCAATTAGCTGTCATAAATGCTTCTCGTAATACTCCATGGTATGCCGATTATGCTAATTACATTGTTGCTAAATTTATACCACCTAGTTTCACATACCAGCAAAAGAAAAACTTTTTCTATGATTTAAGACATGATACGTCTCCAACGTATCTATAATTTTTGATTTTTCCATGCTATTATATTATCTGTTTTGGATGTTTTATATGCATTAATATGATATTTTATATTATTTTTGGGACTAACCTATTAACCTAGAGCCCAGTGCCAGTTTCTGTTTTTTCCTTGTTTTTTAGCTTCGTGGAGAAGGAATACCAAACGGAATAAAATCTTTGCGATGATTTTTCTTGGACCAGAAGACACCCAGGAGACTTGGAGATGAAGTTGGAGGAGCCACGAGGCGGCCACAAGGGTGGAGGGTACGCCCAGGGGGTAGGGCGCGCCCCCTGCCTTGTGGGTCCCCCGTGACCCTCCTGACCTAATTCTTTCGCCTATATATTCACATATGTTCCCAAACCACCAGAAGCATCCACGAAAACACTTTTCCACTGCCGCAACCTTCTGTACCCGTGAGATCCCATCTAGGGACCTTTTTCGGCACCTTGCCGGAGGGGGATTCGATCACGGAGGGCTTCTAAATCAACCCTATTGCCCTTCCGATGAAGCGTGACTAGTTTATCTCAGCCCTACGGGTCCATAGCTAGTAGCTAGATGGCTTCTTCTCTCTCTTCGATTCTCAATACCATGTTCTCCTCTATGTTCTTGGAGATCTATTCGATGTAATACTTTTTTGCGGTGTGTTTGCCGATATCCGATGAATTGTGGATTTATGATCAGATTATCTATGAATATTATTTGAATCTTCTCTGAATTCTTTTATGCATGATTTGATATCTTTGTAATTCTCTTCGAACTATCGGTTGTGTTTGGCCAACTAGATTGGTTTTTCTTGCAATGGGAGAAGTGCTTTGCTTTGGGTTCAATCTTGCGGTGTCCTTTCCTAGTGGCAGTAGGGGCAGCAAGGCACGTAATGTATTGTTTCCATCGAGGATAAAAAGATGGGGTTTACATCATATTGCTTGAGTTTATTCCTCTACATCATGTCATCTTACTTAATGCCTTACTCTGTTCTTCATGAACTTAATACTCTAGATGCAGGCAGGAGTCGGTCGATGTGTGGAGTAATAGTAGTAGATGCAGAATCATTTTGGTCTACTTGACACGGACGTGATGCCTATATTCATTATCATTGCCTTATATATCGTCATAACTTTGCGCTTTTCTATCAATTGCTCGGCAGTAATTTGTTCACCCACCATATTATTTGCTATCTTGAGAGAAGCCTCTAGTGAAACCTATGGCCCCCGGGTCTATTTTCCATCATATAAGTTTCCGATCTACTATTTTCCATCATATAAGTTTCCGATCTACTATTTTCCATCATATTAGTTTCCGATCTACTATTTTGCAATCTTTTACTTTCCGATCTATAAACCAAAAATATTTACTTTATCTTTTATTTAGTTTCATCTTTATCTATCAAATCTCAGTTTTGCAAGTAACCGTGAAGGGATTGACAACCCCTTTATCGTGTTGGGTGCAAGCTGTT
This sequence comes from Thinopyrum elongatum, assembly GCA_011799875.1. Classification (NCBI taxonomy): domain Eukaryota; kingdom Viridiplantae; phylum Streptophyta; class Magnoliopsida; order Poales; family Poaceae; genus Thinopyrum; species Thinopyrum elongatum. Next base: position 43,929,565 of record CM022297.1, on the reverse strand, counting down.
TGATTGTTTGTGCAGGTATTCAGTGATTTGTGTGTTGTCTCCTACTGGATTGATACCTTGGTTCTCAAACTGAGGGAAATACTTATATCTACTTTGACCTTTCCTCTTCAAGGGAAAAACCAACGCAAGCTCAAGAAGTAGTAGGAAGAATTTCTGCCGCCGTTGCCGGGGAAATCTACGCCAAGTCAAGACATACCAAGTACCCATCATAAACTCTCATCTCTTGCATTACATTATTCGCCATTTGCCTCTCGTTTTCCTATCCCCCATTTTTGAAAAGATTTGCCTTTTTATTCGCCCTTTTTCCGTTCGATCTTTTGCTTGCTTGTGTTACCATGTGCCTTCCTTTTGATTGCATCTTCGCTTGCTAAAATTTTATGGATCCTCATCCACTTGCTAATCTTTTTAAGAGATCCAATTTTGATGAACCAATTGCTAGTGAGTTTTGTGCACTAGATTATCTTTATGAAGTTTTGCTTGAAATTCGTGAATCTGAAAATTGTGATGAAGAAATTTATGAAGTGATTCACGATAGCTCCTTGAATAAAAAGCATGATTGCAATGGTTCTACTATCAAATCTATTAATGTCAGTTGTTCTAATGATTTGCAAAACCCTAAGCTTAGGGATGCTAATTTTGCTATGTCTACTACATCTTGCAATGATCATGATTGGGGTGATTTTTCTTATGATCTTGAAAATTTATTTAAGCCCCATGATGAATATGAGATTGATAATAATGTTTGCAATAATACTTAAAGTGGGTTTGGAAGAGTGTCAACTTTATATCCCACATATTTGGAGAATGTTCAATCTTATGATTTTTTTTATAAAAGTGGGTTTGGAGAGGTCATGACTTTAGTTAATGTTAATCCCACTATTTTGGAAGAGTGTCAACTTCGCATGCATGTGGATCGTGTTGAGAATATGTTATGTGATAGCTATTTTGTTGAATTTTCTTATGATCCTACATGTAATTATTATGAGAGAGGAAAATATGGTTGTAGAAATTTTCATGTTACTAAATTACCTCTCTTCATGTTGAGATTGCTATCGTCTCTTTCTTCTTCCTTGCATATGCTAGTTTTTGCTTGCCTTGATAATTTGTTTGCTTATAAAATGCCTATGCATAGGAAGTATGTTAGACTTAGATGTGTTTTGTCACGTGTTTTATGATGCTCTCTTTGTGCTTCAATTCTTCTCTTTTATGTGAGCATCATTGAAATTATCAATGCCTAGCTAAAAGGCTTTAAAGAAAAGCGCTTGTTGGGAGGCAACGCAATTTTATTTTTGTTTTTGCTTTTTTGTTCCTGTTTTTCTTTGAATAATTCATCTAGCCTCTGGTTAGATATGGTTTTGTGTTTTAATTAGTGTTTGTGCCAAGTAAGACCTTTGGGATGGCTTACGGTGATAGTTGATTTGATCTTGCTGAAAAACAGAAACTTTTACGTCCAGTCACAGAATTTTAATAATTCACTGGAGCATTGAAACACCATGAATTTTTTATACGAGATTGATATACAAATTTCCTATGTTGTACTAATTTTTCAGAATTTTTGGAGTTACATAAGTATTAGAACAATTCGGATCTTCGCAGACTGTTCTGTTTTTGACAGATTCGGTTTTCTTTGTTTTGTTTGCTTATTTTGATGAATCTATGGGTAGTATCGGGGGGTATGAACCATGGAAAAGTTGGAATACAGTATATATTACACCAATATAAATAAAGAATGAGTTCACAATAGTACCAAAAGTGGTGATTTATTTTCTTATACTAACGGAGCTTCTGTGATTTTCTGTTGAGTTTTGTGTTGTGAAGTTTTCAAGTTTTGGGTAAGGATTTGATGGACTATGGAATAAGGAGTGGCAAGAGCCTAAGCTTGGGGATTCCCAAGGCACCCCAAGGTAATATTCAAGGACAACCAAGAGCCTAAGCTTGGGGATGCCCCGGAAGGCATCCCCTCTTTTGTCTTCATCTATCGGTAACTTTACTTGAGGCTATATTTTTATTCACCACATGATATGTGTTTTGCTTGGAATGTCTTGTATGATTTGAGTATTTGCTTTTTATTTTGCCACAATCATCCTTTCTGTACACACCTTTTTAGAGGGACACGCATGAATCATGATTTATTAGAATACTCTATGTGCTTCACTTATATCTTTTGAGCTAGGCAATTTTGCTCTAGTGCTTCACTTATATCTTTTTAGAGCACGGCGGTGGTTTTATTTTATAGAAATTGTTGAACTCTCATGCTTCACTTATATTATTTTGAGAGTCTTTAAACAGCATGGTAATTTGCTTTGGTTATAAATTTAGTCCTAATATGATAGGCATCCAAGAGGGATATAATAAAAACTTTCATATAAAGTGCATTGAATACTATGAGAAGTTTGATTCTTTATGATTGTTTTGAGATATAGAGATGGTAATATTAGAGTCATGCTAGTGAGTAATTGTGAATTTGAGAAATACTTGTGTTAAAGTTTGTGATTCCCGTAGCATGCACGTATGGTGAACCGTTATGTGATGAATTCGGAGCATGATTTATTTATTGATTGTCTTCATTATGAGTGGCGGTCAGGGACGAGCGATGGTCTTTTCCTACCAATCTATCCCCCTAGGAGCTTGCGCGTAGTACTTCGTTTCGATAACTAATAGATTTTTGCAATAAGTATGTGAGTTCTTTATGACTAATGTTGAGTCCATGGATTATACGCACTCTCACCCTTCCACCATTGCTAGCCTCTCTAGTGCCGCGCAACTTTCGCCGGTACCGTACACCCACCATATACCTTCCTCAAAACAGCCACCATACCTACCTATTATGGCATTTCCATAGCCATTCCGAGATATATTGCCACGCAACTTTCCACCATTCCGTTTATTATGACACGCTTCATCATTGTCATATTGCTTTGCATGATCATGTAGTTGACATCGTATTTGTGGCAAAGCCACCGTTCATAATTCTTTCATACATGTCACTCTTGATTCATTGCACATCCCGGTACACCGCCGGAGGCATTCATATAGAGTCATATTTTTTCCTAAGTATCGAGTTGTAATTTTTGAGTTGTAAGTAAATAAAAGTGTGATGATCTTCATTATTAAAGCATTGTCCCATGTGAGGAAAGGATGATGGAGACTATGATTCCCCCACAAGTCGGGATGAGACTCCAGAAGAAAAAAAAGAGGCCAAAAAAAATGAGAAGGCCCAAATAAAAAAATGAGAGAAAAGAGAGAAGGGACAATGTTACTATCCTTTTACCACATTTGTGCTTCAAAGTAGCACCATGATCTTCATGATAGAGAGTCTCCTATATTGTCACTTTCATATACTAGTGGGAATTTTTCATTATAGAACTTGGCTTGTATATTCCAATGATGGGCTTCCTCAAATTGCCCTAGGTCTTCGTGAGCAAGCGAGTTGGATGCACACCCACTTAGTTTTCTTTTGAGCTTTCATAAACTTATAGCTCTAGTGCATTCGTTGCATGACAATCCCTACTCACTCACATTGTTATCTATTGATGGGCATCTCCATAGCCCGTTGATACGCCTAGTTGATGTGAGACTATCTCCTTCTTTTTGTCTTCTCCACAACCACCATATTCTATTCCACCTATAGTGCTATGTCCATGGCTCACGCTCATGTATTGCGTGAAAGTTGAAAAGGTTTGAGAACATCAAAAGTATGAAACAATTGCTTGGCTTGTCATCGGTGTTGTGCATGATTTGAATATTTTGTGTGATGAAGATGGAGCATAGCCAGACTATATGATTTTGTAGGGATAAGCTTTCTTTGGCCATGTTATTTTGAGAAGACATAATTGCCTTGTTAGTATGCTTGAAGTATTATTGTATTTATGTCAATATTAAACTTTTGTTTTGAATCTTATGGATCTGAACATTCATGCCACAATAAAGAAAATTACATGGATAAGTATGTTAGGTAGCTTTCCACATCAAAAATTCTGTTTTTATCATTTACCTACTCGAGGACGAGCAGGAATTAAGCTTGGGGATGCTTGATACGTCTCCAATGTATCTATAATTTTTGATTGTTCCATGCTATTATATTATCTGTTTTGGATGTTTTATATGCAATAATATGCTATTTTATATTATTTTTGGGACTAACCTATTAACCTAGAACCTAGTGCCAGTTTCTGTTTTTTCCTTGTTTTTTAACTTCGTGGAGAAGGAATACCAAACGGAGTCCAAACGGAATAAAATCTTCGAGATAATTTTTCTTGGACCAGAAGACACCCAGGAGACTTGGAGATGAAGTCAGAGGAGCCACGAGGCGGCCACAAGGGTGGAGGGCGCGCCCCCCTGCCTTGTGGGCCTCCCGTGACCCTCCTGACCTAATTCTTTCATCTATATATTCACATATGTTCCCAAACCACCAGAAGCATCCACGAAAACACCTTTCCACCGCCGCAACTTTCTGTACCCGTGAGATCCCATCTAGGGACCTTTTCCGGCACCCTGCTGGAGGGGGATTCGATCACGGAGGGCTTCTACATCAACCCTATTGCTCTTCCGATGAAGCGTGAGTAGTTTATCTCAGACCTACGGGTCCATAGCTAGTAGCTAGATGGATTCTTCTCTCTATTTGATTCTCAATACCATGTTCTCCTCGATGTTCTTGGAGATCTATTCGATGTAATAACTTTTTGCGGTGTGTTTGCCGAGATCCGATGAATTGTGGATTTATGATCAGATTATCTATGAATATTATTTGAATCTTCTCTGAATTCTTTTATGCATGATTTGATATCTTTGTAATTCTCTTCAAACTATCGGTTTGGTTTGGCCAACTAGATTGGTTTTCTTGCAATGGGAGAAGTGCTTAGCTTTGGGTTCAATCTTGCGGTGTCCTTTCCCATTGACAGTAGGGGCAGCAAGGCAAGTATTGTATTGTTGCCATCGAGGATAAAAAGATGGGGTTTACATCATATTGCTTGAGTTTATTCCTCTAGATCATGTCATCTTACTTAATGCGTTACTCTGTTCTTCATGAACTTAATACTCTAGATGCAGGCAGGAGTCGGTCAATGTGTGGAGTAATAGTAGTAGATGCAGAATCGTTTCGGTCTACTTGACACGGACGTGATGCCTATATTCATGATCATTGCCTTAGATATTGTCATAACTTTGCGCTTTTCTATCAATTGCTCGGCAGTAATTTGTTCACCCACCGTATTATTTGCTATCTTGAGAGAAGCCTCTAGTGAAACCTATGGCCCCCGGGCCTATTTTCCATCATATAAGTTTCCGATCTACTATTTTCCATCATATTAGTTTCTGATCTACTATTTTGCAATCTTTTACATTCCGATCTATAAACCAAAAATACCAAAAATATTTACTTTATATTTTATGTAGTTTCATCTTTATCTATCAGATCTCACTTTTGCAAGTAACCGTGAAGGGATTGACAACCCCTTTATCGCGTTGGGTGCCAGTTGTTTGATTGTTTGTGCAGGTATTCGGTGATTTGTGCATTGTCTCCTACTGGATTGATACCTTGGTTCTCAAACTGAGGGAAATACTTATCTCTACTTTGCTGCATCACCCTTTCCTCTTCAAGGGAAAAACCAACGCAAGCTCAAGAAGTAGCAAGACATTACTTTTGGGATGACCCACATCTTTATAAAGGAGTAGATGGTGTTATTAGATGTTGTGTACCTGAGCATGAAAAGGAACAAATCCTACGCAAGTGCCACTCCGAGTCTTACGGAGGACACCACGTTGGAGATAGGACTGCACACAAGGTATTACAATCCGGTTTTTATTGGCCTACTCTCTTCAAGGATGCTCGTAAGTTTGTCTTGTCTTGTGATGAATGTCAAAGAATTGGTAATATTAGTAGACGTCAGGAAATGCCTATGAATTGTTCACTCATTATTGAACCATTTGATGTATGGGGCTTTGATTATATGGGACCTTTTCCTTCCTCTAATGGGTATACAAATATTTTAGTCGCTGTTAATTACGTTACTAAGTGGGTAGAAGCTATTCCAACTAGTAGTGCTGATGATAACACTTCTATTAAGATGCTCAAAGAAGTTATTTTTCCAAGGTTTGGAGTCCCTAGATATTTGATGACTGATGGTGGTTCACATTTTATTCATGGTGCTTTCCGTAAAATTCTTGCTAAATATGATGTTAACCATAGAATTGCATCTCCATATCATCCTCAGTCTAGCGGTCAAGTAGAATTGAGCAATAGAGAGATTAAATTGATTTTGCAAAAGACTGTTAATAGATCTAGAAAGAATTGGTCTAAGAAACTTGATGATGCATTATGGGCTTATAGAACTGCTTATAAAAACCCAATGGGTATGTCTCCATATAAAATGGTTTATGGAAAGGCTTGTCACTTACCTCTTGAACTAGAACACAAAGCTTATTGGGCAATCAAAGAGCTCAACTATGATTTCAAACTTGCCAGTGAGAAGAGGTTATTTGACATAAGCTTGCTTGATGAATGGAGAACCCAAGCCTAAGAGAATGCCAAGTTGTTTAAAGAAAAAGTTAAAAGATGGCATGACAAAAGGATAGAAAAGCGTGAGTTTAATGTAGGTGATCATGTTTTGCTATACAACTCTAGTTTAAGATTTTTTGCAGGAAAGCTTCTCTCTAAATGGGAAGGCCCTTACATTATCAAGGAGGTCTATCGTTTCAGTGCCATAAAAATCAACAACGCCGAAGGCACAAATCCGAAGGTGGTAAACGGTCAAAGAATCAAACATTATATCTCAGGTAATCCCATAAATGTTAAGACCAATATAATTGACACCGTAACACCGGATGAGTACATAAGGGACACTTTCCGGAATATTTCAGACTCCGAAAAGGAATAGGTTTGTGGTGCGGTAAGTAAACCGACTCCAAAACTGTTATAATAGCAATTTTTCTCCGTTTTGGAATATTTAGAAAAATAGAAAAATTAAAAGTAGTCTGAAAGAGACACGAGGAGACCACAAGGGTGGAGGGTGCGCCCTACCCCCCTGGGCGCGCCCCCCTGCCTTGTGGCCACCCCGTGTGCCCTCCAGACTCCGTTTTCTTGCACAATACTTCTTTTGGTCGGTAAAAATTCATTATATAATCTCCCGAAGGTTTTGACCACCGTACCACAGCAATATCTCCTGTGTTTGTCTCGAGCTGTTTTTGTGACAGATCCAGATCGCCATGACGTCTCCAAGCGCCCCCAAGGACAAGTTTTTCGAGAAGGTCATCAACCCTTATCTCGCGGAGGTGCTGCAACACCCTCAAACCATTGAGATGCGTGAGGGGGTGCTGCACATCCGCGATGTTGAGGGGCCGAAGAAGGCCAAAAGCATCGAGGCAAGACTCGAAACAATGGAGCAGCAAGTTTTCAAGTTCCAAGGGATGGTGGAATGTGGACTCAACTCAAATCACATGATGATCGCGGAGTTCACCAACAATCACAAGCTGGATGCCAAGAACATCGAAGAGGCCATCTTCAAGCTTCATGAGAAAATCGAGCATCTCCAAGCCCAGATCTATGACCTGCAAAATCAAAACTGTGAGTATGAATACAGATTTAAGAGGATGAGTTTGGCTGCAGATTAGATGTAACACCCTGGATTTTGCCCATTTTCTTTTTCTTTTGATTTTGGTCTGGATTTTCTTTTTTGTGGCTTAGTAGTCTTGCAACCTGGAGGGATCACCCTTCATTCTTCTTCCCGAGTGGCTTGCCAACCCCAAAACCATCCCAAGACCATGTCATTTCCATCTTGGACCAACCACAATATTCTTTTTCTTGGGAATATTCCTTTTTCTATTAAAGGAATAACCCTGTTGTCCTGGGTTGTGAAGCAACCCTCATTTCTATCATTCCCAAGGCTCCCAAATAATTCTCATAAATTGTTTGGGTCATATCTTCCACAAATATGTCAAACCCTTCCTTGCCATGTTCAAAAATATTTCACAAATATTCATTTTCTGATTCTGCCCTATCTGTCAGATTGAGAAGCAAGTACCATATATATTTGCTTGCTTGCTCTCAAACTTTTTGTGCACTCTTTCCTATCCATATCATTGTCACATGCCAAAATTCAACTTTATTTGGATATTAAATCTCTCTTGGCTAATTTCCAAAGTTTCAGGGCAACTGGAATCTTTGTGAAGCAAGTGCTAGCTAGGAGTATCCAAATAATTTGAAATTTTGCAAGCATCTTCATATGCTCAAATCATGACTCTCCACCAAGTTTCAACCCTATCCAATCATCTGTGTGACCACAGCATTAAATCTTTGTTTCTGGTCATATTCTCACATTGTGAAGCAACTATATTTTATATTGCTCCATAATTGCTGAAAATTTACCAGAGCATTCCCCTACCCATATAACATATCTCCAAAAAATTGGGCTCATTTCATCTTCCCAATAATTCTCTAGAATTTCTCTAAGATTCTGGTCAGAGAGGATAGCTATGAAGGAAGTACCATTTTGGCTTGTCCAAATGGCATGAAATTTTTATGGCACTCTCATATGACCAAATAATCATCCCATGCCCAATTTCAGCTCAAGTTGCTACTCCATGTGAGTAGCACATCAATGTTTGTCTTCTGGACCAGATTGGTCAGTTACAAAGTAACCCAATTAAATAATAGTCCAATTCTTTCCAAATTTCACAGGAATATAGTCTTTCCTACCCTAACCCTCCCAGACATCTCATGTTGACCTTATCACTTTCCTGTTCATCGCAGTGGCGTGGGCAAGTTTGCTACAGCAAACTTCCCGTGACCACTCCCATCCATACACAGCTCCTCTCATCGATCTATCACCTCATTTGCAATGTAGCTTGGAGGGACTACCCACTGTACATCGTTTGGCATCATGTAGGGCGTGGCAACGCCGTGGCCACATGGTGATCACACGTCTGGCATGCCAGCCAGCGCGCTCGGGCGATAAACCTCTCTGGTTCATCGCGTTCCTCCTCCCCCTCACCACCTAGCCATGTCTAGGGGATTCGTCTTGTTGTCGCCCATCTCCTGGAAGCCTCTCCCCCTTAGAATCCTCCTCCTCGCGCCACGGCGATCGCCGCCACTGCTCGGCCCGTGACCGTCGTCGTCGTTTTCCCCTGTCCCTTCCCCCTCGAGCTCTCGCGAAGCCTCTGCAAGCCCCTCCGCTCCTCCGCGAAGCTGCCCGACGCCGGAACCCGACAGCCACGTCGCCTGCAGCTCCAGTACATGGCTAAGATCGCCGCCGTGTCCATCCCTATCCACCCGCGTCGCCGCGCCTATTTATAGGCTGCCCCGAGCCCTCCCAAGCTCACCATCGGCGTCCCCTCACTCCCAGGACCCCGCCCCAGTTCTTCCCCGAGCCGAAGAACCTCTCCTCGCTGTAAACCATCGCCATGGCCGCCGCTGCCCGCCGGCTAAATTGGCTTGAAGCCGAGCCCCTCCCTCCATTCCACCACCTCCAGCAGCCTCCACATCAACCCTAGAACTTTCCCCGAAGCTCTCCGCCTCCTCTCCAAGGCCGTGGCGCCGTGCCCAGAGTTGCCCATGCCCGCTGTCCGCCGCTGCCGAGGTCATGCCCGCTCTGGTGTAGGGTAACGCAGCAAGAAACAAAAATTTCCGACCTACGCACCAGCCCAGGACCACTATGGAGACTGCATATAAGGTTTGATCATTTTCGTTACCGACTCGTAGCGCAGCGGAAGTAGAGTCGATGACGATCGGCGGTGCAGATCCCCGCAGCTAGGATTTACAACCTCCCAACCGCGAGGATGTATCCCCTCGTCTTCCCTTCAGACAGCCCTCCGGGAGGCGGTCGAACAGTCCCCCGGACGATGTCGCGGACAGCCCTTCGGGAGGACCTTCGAAACTCGAACGGTCACTCGGACAGCCCTTCGGGAGGACTCATAGAACTCGGACCGTCACTTGGACAGCCCTTCGGGTGGCACTCTCGAACAGCCCCTCGGGCACTAAGATCGAAACTACGACCTCTCTACAGAGTTGCACACATACGGTGTCATCTATCCGGCAGGGCTTCGCCGTCCAGAACTAGTTCCCACCGGAACCCAGACAGCCTTTCGGCTCTACGAAACTCTTTTCGTGGGAGGGAGAGAGAAGCCAGATCATTGCATGGCACTTCTATGTGAGAAGGGATGAAGGATTGAGCAGCCCCCTCTCCTCCTTATATAGGAAAACCAAGGGGTAGCATGGGCATTCAAGAAATACCAAAATACCCATGAAGGAAACTCTTTCCAAGGGCATAAGAGAGAAACCAAAGGACATGTGGAGCTCCAAGGAGGAGCTCCACATGTGGCCGGCCACCCCCTAGGGGTCCCCCCCAAAGGGGGCTCTCATCCATCCACATCACCTTCTAGAAGCCTTTAGCAAAAGCCCTAAAAGGTGGTTTTCCAAAAAATTCCAAAAAGCACTTTCACTATTCACGACGACATTTTTCAGCGTCCGTTCGAACTGAAAATATTTATGTGGGCTTAGAACATTTCCAGTACCCACTAAAATAATTTTCAACGCGTTCTGGAACAATTCCAGTTTAGTGATTTCATCTGCGAAAAGCATCTGAAGCGGTTCCGGCAGCCCCGGAACATTTCCGGTTTTTCTTCCAGAAAATTCCCAGAAGTTTCCAGAATGATTCTGGCATCCTCCAAGAATTATCAGGCATGTGCCGAAACCATTTTGACTTAATGGTATCCCCTGAAACAACTTTTCAGTTTCACCGGAACTCATCCGGTGACCTCTCTCTGCGGAACTTTTCCGCTGTCCGAAACTTTTCGGTGTCCGAAACTTTTTCGGTGATTTTCTCTCGGACTCCCTGTCTAGTATTCAGCAGATAGATGACCCTTAAGCATGTGACCCTATAGGTTTGGTGAAGTATAGACATGACCTGGAACCCCTTCCGATCAATGATCAACATCGGAGCCATGGACACCCATATTGACCCCTATACCCACACGAATGAATATTCGAGTGAACCTCCAGTTGCCGTGTGCTATTCCTCTTGCTTCGCGATATGTTACAAATACCCGAGGTGAGACATGTTGGCATTCCCGTGGATCAACAACTTGTCCACTATGCTAGTTACCTCGTTACCGGTATTGTTCTCTTTTCTCGTTACTGTGTTCCGGCATCCCTGTGATCAAATCACCCTGTGTCTGGCCAGACGATGATGGATACCGTAACACCGAGAGGGCCCAGAGATATCTCTCCATCGTCGGAGGAGCAAATCCCAATCTTGAGCTATCAAGTTAGTTGACATACTTTCCCATGAACCCGTAAGCCGCCGTAATAGCCATCCAGTTACGGATGACGTTTAACAAACCCCAAAGTTCATGAATCAAGCATGAAGAAACTCGATACTCTCATGGTCTGAGGAATTATGCAAACGTTAACCATCTCTGTGTTATTAACCATTAACTTGTGACGAAAGAATCTCATAGCATAACATCAATTTGGGTCGATTCAACACAAATGTTCTGCTAACAATTGTGCCCTCAAAATTGCCGGCATAGTCATGCCCATGATCAGGAAAACAGGATCATCATGCAATACTTGAGCCAGTCATAGAGGCTTGACTAGGAATACATTTTACCGTTTATTATCCCACACGTGCACATGAGTTTCCCTCCAAGCCTCGTTTTATTTGTAGACTCGAGAATCATTGCAGTTATAGCATGGAACATAAACCTAATTATGAACAGGGAGATAATCAATAACATTTATTATTGCCTCTAGGGCATATCTCCTACATCTGGTGCATCTCAGCAAGCGCGAGGGGGCCGATCAGGAGCGGCTGGTCGTCTCGAGTCCGCCGGTGTGCCGCACGTCGCCGGAGGTGGCCGGTGGCGCCAGGACGAGCGCCGGCATCGAGCCCCTCCTCTGCGCTGCGTCCGAGCATCGGGGGAAGAAGATGGAGGCGGGAGGAGAGAGAAGAGATGCGCGGGACCCACCTGTAAGCGGCACTAGGCCCGGCCCCGCCCCTGCCCACGTGGATAATTGGACGCGGGATTTGCTGAAATACGCTTTCAGTCACGGAAAGCGTACTTTGGCTCTACTCGAACAAGATTACGTTTTCCCTACTGGAAAGCGTATTACCCTGAAAGTCGTCTTCTGTTTAACCAGCCAGGGACCCGTTTGTAGATATTCTTTTTATAGATTGGTCCCTGATCTTCTTCTGCTTGTAACTTTTTGCTCACAACTCCGATCAAGGTGAATCCAAAGTCCACTTCTTCGTCTTTTCGAGACCGTCATGCTGGTATCATTTTCATAATGTTTTGACACTGTGAAGATGACCATTTTACCCTTGCCCGTAAACAGCCCCTCCGAGAGAGAACTGTTTCCGGCTGTCAACTCCGCGGACTCTCCGCACTCCTTCCCGATGGTCCCTTCATCCCCAGGCAAGCCACAACTCTCATCTGCATTATTGCATTGCAATGTCATAGTTTAACTATTTACTTCAACATCAAGTATGAGTTATTTGGGAAATGAAATGGATTATACACTGCTTGAGTAAATTCTTGGATAGGTGACTACCATGTTGAGTGCCGGATTGTAGTGACTAGTAGTTTACCCACTTGTTGATACTATGATATTGAGATCACTGTCTATGATTATTTTGGAGTTCATCCGGCAGTTCGTAGAGATGAATTAGTAGCAGTGGCTTAAGCATACTGGTTATCGGAGTGTCAGCCATGACAAAAATATTATTCGGGGATTAGATATTTCATGGTTGACCTTGAGTCACCTGTCCGGACTTATCCATGCAACCACATTTGCCGGTATGGGATGGCCTTGACTTGGTCTGATCGCGTGCTCTTTCACCGGTACCGCCCGATAGGGAAGGTTATGCGTGCGCGCTACCCTGGCCCGGTAGGCGGCGATAACCTTGTGAGCCCAGTTGAGTTACATGGTACCAGGTCCCCGTTTGGGACAGTTAGTTTGGCCACAATGATGGCAGGTGTCACGAGGTGACACAGGGGCCACCCAGGGCAGGACTCCGGGGGAGAATGATTACCCGTGGTACGATGGAAGAGTCACGGGTCAGGCAGGTTTCGTTGGAGCAACGCTGGTCCACCCGAATGGGATCACGAGGTCAGTGCTCCATGATGTCGGTAAAGTGTGCAACCTCTGCAGAGTGAAAAATCTATTCGAATAGCCGTGTCCATGGTATTGGACAGTTTGTCCAGACCTCACTAGGTGGTCAACCATGGTAGTGATGATAATGATGGCAGAACTCATCGTAAGATCAGAAGTACTCGGTGGGTTGTGAGTATTCTGAGGGTTTTGAGACGACCCGGAAGAGAGTAAGTTTGTCAGACTTGTGGTGCAGATGGTATCAGGTATATGATATGTTAGCCATGGGATGGCTATGAGATGAGTGGTCGGATAACCACATGCTTGGGAATTGGGATTTGGCACAGGTTTGGAGTGGATCCTGAGATTATTCAGAGTATGGATTAAATATGCTTCACCTTACTGCATTTACGCTATTTTGCTATGATGTTGTCTTGCTTTAATGCTAATGTTTGCTGTGAGCTTGCGAGTACATTCAAAGTACTCACCTGGCGTGTCATGCCAGTTTGCAGGTCATGCCATGATTGCTTGCTTGTCGAGGATCCCGAGTTTGCGACCTAGGATACGCGTTCTAGCCAGAGTCCCTACGGAGTGGAGTCCATCACCGTCATTGCTGTTCCGCTGCCGAGAGAGTTACTCCGCTGTTAGCATAGAGCTACCCCGGGCAGGCGTAGTGTCGCCGTGCCGATGTAATCCATTTACCCTTTGTAACTATATCCATTGTAATAAAGAGCTGATTTGTTCTATGCCAACAGTGCCGTATTCCAGAGGACTTGTCCCTGGGCTGGAATACGGGGCGTTCCGGTTTACTCTGAGCCGGGGTGCCACATTTGAGGATCCCGGAGACTTGTTCATCTTTCTATGATGGTGAGCCTATGCCTTGGAAGATGGATGACAAGCCTACTTCATCAACAACTCCATTATCACCACCTCCGAAGAAAGAGACATAAATACATGGGTATGGGCACTCCCCCTTGGCAACTGCCAAGCTTGGGGGAGTTGCCCCGGTATCGTATCACCATCACACCTTTACTTCTATCATTTTTCTTAGTTCGATCCTTTTGGTAATATCTTGATCTAGTAGAATAAAGTTTTAGTATGATCCAGCTTTGAGTTTTGCTTTGAGATCTATCTATGTAGTCGAGTCTATGAGTTATTTATAATAAAGAGTAGTTTTGAGTTGAGGGCTTTTCTTTCTTGCTATGATCTTGAGGGAATAAAAATAAGAGAAAGAAATAAAAGGAAATAAAGAGATCATATATTGATCTTATGGAGAGTAATGACTTCACATATAAAGAGTATGATGAATACAATTTGTTGGCAGTTGACAAACATAGTTTTGGTCATTGTTGCAATTAATAGGAAGTAATAAAGAAAGAGAGGTTTCACATATAAATATACTATCTTGGACATCTTTTGTAATTGGGAGCACTCATTAAAATATGACATGCTAAAAAGTTGATGTTGGACAAGGAAGACAACAAAATGAGTTATGTTTTCTTATATCCGAATAGAAGTTATATTGTCATGGATCCTCCAACATGTTGAGCTTACTTTTCTCTTTTATGCTAGCCAAATTCTTTGCACCAAGTAGAGATACTACTTGTGCATCCAAACATCCCTAAACCCAGTTTTGCCGTGAGAGTCCACCATACCTACCTATGGATTGAGTAAGATCCTTCAAGTAAGTTGTCATCGGTGCAAGCAATAAAAATTGCTCTCTAAATATGTATGATCTATTAGTGTGAAGAAACTAAGCTTTATACGAACTTGTGATATGGAAGAAATAAAAGCGACGGACTGCATAATAAAGTTCTTTATCACAAGCGGCAATATAAAGTGACGTTCTTTTGCATTAAGATTTTGTGCATCCAACCATAAAAGCGCATGACAACCTCTGCTTCACTCTGCGAAGGGCCTATCTTTTACTTTTATCTTCTAACCTTATACAAGAGTCATGGTGATCTTCACCTTTCCTTTTTACACTTTTTTCCTTTTGGCAAGCACTATGTGTTGGAGAAAGATCCAAATATATATATCCACTCAGATGTAGGTCATCATAAAGAATTATTGTTGACATTACCCTTGAGGTAAAAGGTTGGAAGGCGAAACTATAAGCCCCTATCTTTCTATGTGTCCGACTGAAGCTTTGAACCCATAAGTATCGCGTGAGTGTTAGCAATTGTGAAAGACTAAATGATAGTTGAGTATGTGGACTTGCTGAAAGGCTCTTAAATTGACTCTTTTCGATGTTATGATAAATTGCAATTGCTTCAATGACTGAGATCATAGTTTGTTGGTTTTCAATGAAGTTCTTGATTCATACTTTACTTTGTGAATGAATTGTTACTTTGGCATAAGAAATTATATGACAATATATGTTGCTGCTCTAAAGATGATCATGATGCCCTCATGTCCGTATTTTATTTTATCGACACCTCTATCTCTAAACATGTAGACATATTTTTCGATTTCGGCTTTCGCTTGAGGACAAGCGAGGTCTAAGCTTGGGGGAGTTGATACGTCCATTCTGCATCATGCTTTCATGTTGATATTTATTGCATTATGGGCTGCTATTACACATTATGGCACAATACTTATGCCTTTTCTCTCTTATTTTACAGGATTTACATGAAGAGGGAGAATGCTGGCAGCTGGAATTCTGGGCTGGAAAAGGAGCAAATATTAGAGACCTATTCTGCACAACTCCAAAAGTCCTGAAACTTCACGGAGAGTCATTTTGGAATTAATAAAAAATATTGGGCGAAGAAAGCACCAGAGGGGGGCCACCAGCCATCCACAAGGGTGGAGGGCGCGCCCTACCCCCCTGGGTGTGCCCCCTGCCTTGTGGGCCACCTGGCAGGCCTCTGATGCCCATCTTCTACTATATGGTGTGTTTTGACCTGGAAAATATCAAGAAGAAGCTTTCGGGATGAAGTGCCGCCGTCTCAAGGCAGAACCAATCTAGGGTTCTGGCGGAGCTTTTCTGCCGAGGAAACTTCCCTCCGGGAGGGGTAAATCGAAGCCATCGTCATCACCAGCGATCCTCTCATCAAGAGGGGGTCAATATCCATCAACATCTTCACTAGCACCATCTCCTCTCAAATCCTAGTTCATCTCTTGTATCTGATCTTTGTCTCAAAACCTCAGATTGGTACCTGTGGGTTGCTAGTAGTGTTGATTACTCCTTGTAGTTGATGCTAGTTGGTTTATTCGGTGGAAGATCATATGTTCAGATCCTTAATGATAATTAATACTCCTCTGATTATGAACATGAATATGCTTTGTGAGTAGTTACGTTTGTTCCTGAGGACATGGGAGAAGTCTTGTTATAGGTAATCATGTGAATTTGGTATTCGTTCGATATTTTGATGAGATGTATGTTGTCTTTCCTCTAGTGGTGTTATGTGAACGTCGACCACATGACACCTCACCATGATTTGGGCCTAGGGGAAGGCATTGAGAAGCAATAAGTAGATGACGGGTTGCTAGAGTGACAGAAGCTTAAACCCTAGTTTATGCGTTGCTTCGTAAGGGGCTGATTTGGATCCATATGTTTCATGCTATGGTTAGATTTATCTTAATTCTTCTTTTGTAGTTGCGGATGCTTGCGAGAGGGGTTAATCATAAGTGGGAGGCTTGTCCAAGGAAGGGCAGCACCCAAGCATTGGTCCACCCACATATCAAATTATCAAAGTAACGAACATGAATCATATGAGCATGATGAAAACTAACTTGACAACAATTCCCATGTGTCCTCAGGAGCGCTTTGCTTTATATAAGAGTTCGTCCAGGCTTGTCCTTTGCTACAAAAAGGATTGGGCCACCTTGTTGCACCTTAGCTACTTTTGTTACTTGTTACCCATTATGAATTATCTTATCGCACAACTATCTGTTACCAATAACTTCAGTGCTTGCAGAGAATACCTTGCTGAAAACCGCTTGTCATTTTCTTCTTCTCCTCGTTGGGTTCAACACTCTTAATTATCGAAAGGACTACGATAGATCCCCTATACTTGTGGGTCATCAGCTCTTACCAAAGAAGAGAAGGAAATCTTCTTTGAATGCCTGCTCAGTATGAAGGTCCCGTCTGGCTTCTCGTCGAATATAAAGGGAATAATAAATATGGCAGAGAAAAAGTTCTAGAACCTAAAGTCTCATGACTGCCACGTGATTATGATGCAACTGCTTCCGGTTGCATTGAGGGGGCTTCTACCGGAAAATGTTCGATTAGCCATTGTGAAGTTATGTGCATTCCTCGGTGCAATCTCTCATAAGGTAATTGATCCAGAAATCCTACCAAGGTTAAAGAATGATTTGGTGCAATGTCTTGTCAGTTTCGAGTTGGTGTTCCCACCATCCTTCTTCAATATCTTGACGCACGTCCTAGTTCATCTAGTCGACAAGATTGCCATTCTGGGTCCTGTATTTCTACACAATATGTTCCCCTTTGAGAGGTTCATGGGAGTCTTAAAGAAATATGTTCGTAACCGTGCTAGGCCAGAAGGAAGCAATCTCCATGGGCCGTCAAACAGAGGAGGTCATTGGGTTTTGTGTTGACTTTATTGCTGACCTTAAGCCGATTGGTCTCCCTCAATCGCGGTATGAGGGGAGACTGACTGGAAAAGGCATGCTAGGAGCGGATTCAATAATATGTAGGGACGGGCATTCTTGGGCTCAAGCACACTACACAGTTCTACAGAATTCTACCTTGGTGACCCCGTATGTCAATGAACACAAGAATATTCTGTGCTCCAAACACCCGGAGCAATCTGACGACTGGATTACATGTGAACACATCAAGACTTTCGGTAGTTGGTTGCAAACACATCTCGTAGGTAACAACATTGTTGGAGATGAGCTGTACTCGTTGGCCAGGACACCATCTTCGACTGTATTGACTTACCAAGGGTACGAGATAAATGGGAATACATTTTACACGATCGCCCAAGATAAAAAGAGCACCAACCAAAATAGTGGTGTCCGCTTTGATGCAGTAACCAACAGGGGAAAGGACACATATTATGGTTACATAGTGGACATATGGGAAGTTGACTATGGACATGATTTTAAGGTCCCTTTGTTTCGGTGCAAATGGGTCAATCTGTTAGGAGGCAGGGTACAGGTAGACTCACAGTACGGAATGATAACAGTGGATCTCAACAATCTTGGGTACACAGACGAACAATTCGTCCTAGCCAATGATGTGGCGCAGGTTTTCTATGTGAAGGACATGTCTACCAAACCTAGAAAAAGAAAAGATAAGGAAGCGAATACATCATACGATGAGCCAAAGTGCCACATAGTTCTTTCAAGGAAAAGAGACATCGTGGGAGTGGAGGGCAAGACAGACATGTCAAAGATGATGAAAAGTTTCATGAAATTCCTCCCTTTAAAGTGAAGGCTGACCCAAGCATCCTGTTAAATGATGAAGATTATCCATGGTTACGGCGCAATAAGCAAGGGACACACGCGAAGAAAAAGTGAAGAATTTCTCTCCACAACTATTCTGATGATGGCCTTGATCTAGAATATCACTGTAGTTACATGTCAAGAAATGAAATCCCTTTTGTAATAGATGAGTTTTCGTCTGAAACCCTGATACTTCGAAAGAGATTGTCAAGTTTGTACATGAAGTGCACTCAGTTTTTCCCGTAACCCTCTCAACTTTTTAGCACATGCTATGTGGGTGAAATTAAGATACCATGCCAAGTTTCAACCTTTTCAGAGTTCATTTGTAGTGCTTGTCAATTTTAGGGTCATTTGGCTCAAAATAAATCATTAAATGAATGAAAAATAGCAAATGAAGTCACAAAAGGGTTGAAAATTAATGATGTGGCTTTGAATGGTGCATTTTGAAAACACAAAAAGTCTGGAGTCAAAATAAGTTTAAAAAAAATGAAATCCCTTTGTAGTAGATGAGTTTTCGTCCGAAACCCTGATACTTCGAAAGAGATTGTCCGTTTGTACACGAAGTGCATCCAGTTTTTCCCGTAACCCTCTCAACTTTTTAGCACATGCTATGTGGGTGAAATTATGATACCATGCCAAGTTTTAACCTTTTCAGAGTTCATTTGTAGTGCTTTTCAATTTCAGGGTCATTTAGCTCAAAATAAATCATTAAATGCATGAAAAATAGCAAATGAAGTCACAAAAGGGTTGAAAATTGATGATGTAGGTTTGAATGGTGCATTTTGAACACACAAAAAGTCTGGAGTTAAAATAAGTTTAAAAAAATGAAATCCCTTTGTAGTAGATGAGTTTTCGTCCGAAACCCTGATACTTCGAACTTTAATAGCAAATGAAGTCAATTTCAGGGTCATTTAGCTCAAAGTATGAACTAATAGCACTGTTCAAGATATCTTCCGATATTCCGATAAATCGGCCGATTTATCGCTTACCGTTGTCTGACCGATAAGATAAATCGATCGATAAATGAGCCGATATGGCAATAAATCGACCGATATGCCGATAAACTGGGTGATTTACCCCTTATCTTGGGTTGACCGACAAGTTCCCGATAAGCGATATCCCCAACATTGACTAATAGCAAAAAGAATGAACTAAAAAGCTTTTATAAAACTCTAATAGCTAAAAGAATGAACTAAAAAGTTTTTATAAAACTCTAATAGCAAAAAGAATGAACTAAAAAGAATCAATTAAAATATAATATTCTTCAATAGCAAAAAGAATCAACTAAAAAGAATCAAAATAATATTAACTAAAATTATCAAAGTATTTTTTTGTTAAAAACTTTAATAGGAAAAAGAATTTTCATAAAGTATTTTTTGTTACAAACTTTAATAGCAAACTAAAAGGCGGTAATCCACTTCTTAGCCCAGGCTCAGCTGCACCCGCCCTTACGAAAAAAATCAAAACAAATATTAGAAAAATTCAAAAATTACAAATTTTTGGTGTGTGGTAGATAATTTGATGCGTGAGGTACGCTCCAATTTTCAAATCATTTGGACATCTGAGTAGCTCTCGGAAAAATACACAAATTCGGGATCTGTAAAAATGTTTACTGTTCATGCACTGTTCTGACCCGATTTGTCTTTATTGCTGAGAGCTTCTCGGAACTCCAAATGATCTCAATTTTAGAGCAGACCTAACGTGATAAATTTTCTACCACGCAAAAAAATATTGGAATTTTTTGAATTTGTTTTGAATTTTTTGAGATTTTTTTTTCCTGGACAGGTGCACATGAGATGGGCACCGAAAAGCCCCACTCACTAAAAAGCTTATTTAAAACTCTAATAGAAAACGGACTCTACTAAAAAGAATAAATAAAAAATAAAACTTATGCAACTAAAATTATATAAAATTTATGCAACTAAAATTATATAACTAAAAATAACATATGCAAAAAATAACATTAAAAATTTAAAAACATAAGATATGCAAAAAAAAGAATCAAGATAATAATAACTAAAATTATCAAAGTATTTTTTTGTTAAAAACTTTAATAGTAAAAAGTATTTTTATAAAGTATTTTTTGTTATAATCTTTAATAGCAAACTAAAAAGCTTTTATAAAACTCTAATAGCAAAAGGAATCAACAAAAAGAATTAATAAAAAATAAAACTTATGCAACTAAAATTATATAAAATTTATGCAACTAAAATTATATAACTAAAAATAACATATGCAAAAATAACATTAAAAATTTAAAAACATAACATATGCGAAAAATAAAAAAGGCCCGTCTACTAGCCACCACGGCCTGCATACGACTAGGAACCCTACAAATGGGCCAGGATGCAGGCCCGCAGTGCAAGCAGGCCCAACAGGGCGTGAGATAAGCATGTACTGTCTGCATTAGAGAGGAGCTCGAGAGGGTAGCGGCAGCAGCGCTTATAAACCACTCTGAGCCCCTCTCAACTAGCAAGGCACTAGTAGAAAACAGGGCTTTGGTCCAGGCCGGGTAAGGGCATTAATCCCGGTTCACTCACGAACCGGGACCAAATGGGGCATCAGTCCCGGTTTGTGAGGCCAGGGCGCCGGCCGGGCCTCGGGGGCCATTGGTCCCGGTTCTTCTGACCCCTTTGGTCCCGGTTCCAGACACGAACCGGGACCAATGGGCCTCGCTCCTGGCCCACAACCTTTAGTCCCAGTTTGTGGCTGAAACCGGGACCAAATGGGGTCCTTTAGTCCCGGTTCTAGCCACCAACCGGGACTAAAGGTCTATCTTTAGTCCCGGTTGGAGGTACCAACCGGGACTAAAAAAATTCAATTTTATTTTCAAATTTCAATTTTTTTTCTCCCAGCCCTTTAGTCCCGATTGGTGTCTTCAACCAGGACTAAAGGTCCATCTTTAGTCCCGGTTGGAACACCAACCAGGACTAAAGACTTGGAAAAATCATAACTAAATCATCCTAATTCATAAAAATACAAATAATATATCAAAATTTGCAGAAAAAAAAGAGTTATCCGAAGAAACAGCAAGTTTCCGTTTCGATAATTTTTTAAAATCACCAAATTCGAAAGGGAAAATAGAGTTTTTGGACGTTTTAGACGTTTTTAGGGTTTAGGGCTAGGGTTTAGATTTCAGAGTTTAGGGTTAGGTTTTATGATTTGAACCCGAGGTGTTTACTGTTTAGAATATAGTTTCGGACGTTTTAAGTCCCGGGTTTAGGACAATTTTTTAAAATCACAAAATTCCAAAGGGAAAATAGAGTTTTTGGACGTTTTAGACGTTTTAGGGTTTAGGGCTAGGGTTTAGATTTCCAAGTTTAGGGTTAGGTTTTAGGGTTTGAACCTTTAGTGTTTACTGTTTAGAATAGAGTTTCGGACGTTTTAAGTCCCGGGTTTAGGGTTTTCAGAGTTCACTTGTAGTGCTTTTCAATTTCAGGCTAATTTAGCTCAAAGAATCACAAAATGCATGAAAAAAATAGCAAATGAAGTCAAAAAGGGTTGAAATTTAAGGATGTGGCTTTGAATGGTTCATATTGAACACACAAAAATTCATCAGTTGAAATAAGATTAAAAAGATAAAATGTCTTTGTAACAGCTGAGTTTTCGTCTGAAACCCTGTTACTTCAAAAGAGATGGTCCAGTTTGTACACGAAGTGCATCCAGTTTTTGCCATAACCCTCTCAACTTTTTAGCACAAGCTATTTGGGTGAAATGATGATACCATGCCAAGTTTCAACCTTTTGAGAGTTCATTTGTAGTGCTTTTCAATTTCAGGCTAATTTAGCTCAAAGAATCACTAAATGCATGAAAAAAATAGCAAATGAAGTCAAAAAGGGTTGAAATTTAAGGATGTGGCTTTGAATGGTTCATATTGAACACACAAAAATTCTTCAGTTAATCTAAGTTTAAAAAAATGAAATGTGGTCAAACTCTGGTCAAACAGTGGTCGAACAATGGTCAAACTACTTATTCAATAAATATTAGTGTTACTAAATAATTATTGTTTATTAGAATAATAATTTCAAACTCAAACGGTGAAGCGAGTGACATCATGGTCACATTTTTCTGATAATAATGGATATATTATTTGTCGAATTTTGATTTACAGATTTAAAGATATTAAATGAATAAATGGCATAATAATAATAATATTATTATTACTTATTTTATTTTCATTGAAATTCAATATTATTATTACTTATTTTATTTTGAACTTTTTGTATTATTTTGGATTTTTTGATTTTTTTTGGGAATTTTTGATTTTTTTGTAATTTTTTCCTTTTTTTGAAGTATTTTTGAGTTTTTAAATTAATCATTGTTGTTTGTTAATCATTGTTGTTTATTTTAATAATTGTTTGGAAATCAAAAAATTAAATCATGTGACATCAAGACCTTAGGGTTAACAGGATTGATAGCTTACTATTGTCAGGAGAACAACAAGTGCAGACTTGGAAACTATGGGTGATAGAATCTGAAAGTTAAGCGTGGTCGGGCTGGAGTAGTGAGAGGATGGGTGACCGACCGGGAAGTTAGATGGATTTGGAATGAGTGCTGATTAGAGATTAGAGATTAAATTCTGAAGCAGTGAGGAGGGTGATTAGAGATTAAATTGTCAAATAATTCAAAGATTTGAAAATCAGAAGAAAAAAATTCAAAAAATAAAATTCAAAAAAATTCCTTTATTCTCGGTTGGTGTTACCAACCAGGACTAAAGGTGGCCTTTAGTCCCGGTTGGTAACACCAACCGGGACTAAAGGTCCTCCAGCCCCACTCCTGCCGGCAACCACGTGGAGCCCCTTTAGTCCCGGTTCGTTAGCGAACCGGGACTAAAGGTTAGAGGCTTTAGTCCCGACCCTTTTGTCCCGGTTCCAGAACCGGGACTAAAGGCCGTCTGGAACCGGGACAAATGCCCTGTTTTCTACTAGTGAGGTGGGACTAAACTTTTGGCTACGGCAGCACAGCCCTTTAGTCCCGGTTGGTGGCTCGCACCAGGAGTAAAGGCCCCATTTCGTCCCGGTTTGAGCCACCAACCGGGACTAAAGGTCTGTGCTTCCCGCCCTTTGGGCTGCTGAAATTGACCTTTAGTCCCGGTTGGTGGCTCCAACTAGGACGAAAGGGGGGCCTTTAGTCCCGGTTGGAGCCACCAACCGAGACTAAAGGTGGGGCTATATAAGCAGCACTTAGCAGTTTTCTCCAAATCTCAGTTCTTCTTCCCCCGACGCCGCCGAGCTCTGCCCCCGACGCGGCCAAGCTGTCCCGCCCGCTCCTCGTCGCCGTCCCTGCCCTGACCCCAACGCCGGCCGCCGCTCCCTGCCCCGACGCCGCCGAGCCCTGCCCGGACGCCCGCGCCCGCTCCCTGCCTCGATGCCATACCCAGTGAGCTCCGCCCCCCTTCCCCTGCGCTGCCGCCGCCGGCCCTGCCCTGCTAGCCGCCGCCGCCCCTGCCCTGCTACTTAGCCGCCGCCGCCGCCCCTGCTCTCTGCTAGCCGCCCAGCATAGCATTTTTTTTGTTCTTAATTTTTTTTATGTTCATAGAGTTTTTTTGTCCATGTATGTATGTATGTATGTATGTATGTATGAATGGATGTATATAGAAAATGTTGATATGATGAATTTTTTTTGTTCATAGATTTTTTTTGTCCATGTATGTATGTATGGATGGATGGATGGATTGATGTATATAGAAAATGTTCATATGTAGAGTAAAACACTTATATGAAGTGTCTTCATTAGAGCTATAGATCAATGGCGATCATCTCACAAAGTTTGTAAATTATAACAGTTTCTAGAACTAATATCAAGTGGCACTTTTCAAACAAAGTTTTGAGCAAGCTAATGGACTGTAGCAGAGATGCAATTGATACTATCGTGTAGATCACAGGAGAGTGAACAATATTGATATAAGGCACTAACCCATAGGATGTACAGAACAATAGTTGTAGCCTTTGGAAAACTGCTAAGTGATATTTAAAGCTGAGGAATTCTCAGACTTAGCAGAATTCCAGGAATTTTCAGGATATTGATAAAACTTTAGAAATTCGTAGAAAATTAACCGTCACTCCGATGAAAATAATTTATATATGAAAATCGATCAGAAAAATGTGACGAATCCAAATATGCCCTCCGTTTTTCTGTCACAAGCAACTAGAATAGCGAACCTAGAACCGTCCCCCTCCATTTCATCTGTCCGAAAATGCAGACTTCGGGAAAACATTCCCGGATGTTATCCCCCTTCACCTGTCCGCTCGCCCGACCAACTCTGGAGAGGACACCCAAACCCTAGAAGAAAGAGCATTGTCGATCTCCTACCCCCTCCCGCCCTACCCGTTTGTCGAAGGTGGCGGCGGCCGGCGTAGGGGGCTCGACCAAAATTTGTGCCATGTCAAGTGTTGTATTTTCTCTCGAAACATATCCCCGATAACTTCGACATGAGGGGGGGGGGGACGTCGGACATGCATGAGAGAGTCGGTCCGCAATTAAAGTATCCTCTCTCGAAAGATAGGACGACTCATCAGACATGAGGGGGGAGGATCAAGTCCTCGATGATCGTCTGAAACTGACTATTATAAAACTTGTGAACTTTGCATGATGTTTGCCACTAGTCCATTGCTCATATGCATATGATTCCTTGTTGTGATTAGGTCTATGTTTACCACTAATCCATCTCTCATGGTTGTATATTGCCATGTTGTAATATTTGCAGAAACTATGGACAGAGACTTAGAGAAAGAAGAGTTGTTGGGGGATATAATCCGCGACGGAGGTGATATCACCTTGTCGTTTCTCAACGACACCGATGGTGAGGAAAGAGAGGATGACGGCTCCGGTGATCCAATGGAGGAGGAAGGAGATCATGACGGATCCGGTGATCCAATGGAGGAGGAAGGAGATCATGACGGCTCCGGTGATCGAATGGGGAAAGGAGCCTTAACTGTTGCAAAGTCCGGCGAGGTGTGTATATATATATATATTAAGCCTCTGCTGACTACATGCATTAATTGTTTTGTATGTACATATATTAACGCTTCTTTCTTCTTTTATCCCTCCGGATAGAGCCAAACTTCGGTAAGGAGACGAGGCCCGAAGAAAAGGTTGGGCCAGGATGAAAGGTTCACGATCGAAGTAGTCACTCCAAATTGCCAACCGATTGCTCCCAAGCGGACCAAAGACAAATTTGTACATCAGTGCGGAGTTATTGTTAGGGACAGCGTCCCGATCAGCATCCAAGAATGGAATAAGAAGAAGGACCCTGAAGTTTCTTATGTCCACGATAGACAGAAAGATGATCTTTGGAACTCGCTGATGACAAATTTCAGCCTACCGCCAGAGGAGGATCCGAATAAGCCAGTTATTCTCCCAAAGGTCAAGGCGTTTTCTCTTAAGAAGATGGCAGAACTATTTAAGAACTGGAAGTAAGATTTAAACAAAAAAATTGTCGACAAAGACATGACTCCAGAATTCACCGGTCAATATGCGAAGATAAAAGATCACTGGCCCGCATTTGTGGCCTACAAGAAATCGGAGAAGGCTAAGCAAAGGTCACAGATAAATAATAAAAATGCTGCAAAGAAAAAGTATCACCATGTTACGGGGTCAGGTGGCTACAGCAAAGCCCGGCCTACGTGGGACAAAGCTGAGCAAGACTTGCTTGCTAAAGGGGTCCAACCAGTGACATTGCACTGGCCAGATCAGGCAAGGACTTGGTTCTTCGGGGTTGGGGGAACTTCGGACCCAGAATTAGGGAAGTGTGTTTTCACGAAAGCTCAACTTGCAACACCCATCAAGAAGCTTGAGGAAGCAATCAAGGAAGCGCAGGAAGGGAGGTTCCATCCCGACAGAGAGAAGGACGAGTTGTCCAAGGCCCTCGGGAATCCTGAACACCATGGACGAACACGAGGCACATCAGACTCCGTTCCGTGGGTGCATGGGTTTCCCGACAGCACTGGTTATAGAAGCCGACAGAGAAAGAAGAAAGAGGAAGCAAGCGAAATGCAGAAGATCAATGAAAGATTAGCGAAACTAGAGGAACTTGGGAGCCAGCGAGCTACTGGCCAACCATCTCAGCGGCATGAAGATCCTTCATTCGACACTGCCCCCGAAGCTACCCCACCATCTTAGCGGAGAAGCAGCGTGGCTTCCACGGAGCTCGTTCAGCCTGATATCACGGCTCCTCGCTACCCCGTGGATCGTATCACGGAGAATGAACATTGTGTGCTAATGGCGAAATGCCATAACCTGACCTTGAAGGTGGTGGTCGACTATGTCTTACCCCCTCGAGCTGAGGGAACTTTCCATTGCCGTCCGATTCCACATGGCTTTGCTATTGTTGGGGTGGATGAAATAATGGACGGATTTGAGGGACTGGAGCTTGAGTACCGTACAGGTGAAGGGGAGATTCATCTGGAAAATGCCATAAGGACTACTCGTCTATGGAGACAGGAGAACATCAAGCTTCCAAACTGGACGCCGCCTCGGCAGACTCAGCCGGAGGAGGCCCCTCAGCAGACTCCTCACAATCCAGCTCAGCCGTCTCAGCTGCCTGAGTCATCTCCAGCGCGTGAGCTGTCTCCGCTGCCTCAGCCGTCTCTGGCAGAAGAGACCCCTCAGTAGAGTCCTCTTCTGCCTCAGCTGTCTCCTGCGCATTAGCGGACTCCACCTCCTCCAGCGCGTCAGCGGACTCTGCCTCCTCCGGCGCGTCAGCGGACTCCGCCGCCTCAGCAACAGCGAAAGAGAGGCGCCGCCGCTACGGCGGCTAGCAGTACAACAGGCAAGAAATTCAGAGCTGGTCCAAGCCTCAGGGCTCCTTCAAAGTTACCATATGAGAGAACTGACGAGGAAAACAAGGACATTGTGGCTGCCGAAGTGCAGACCCATTTTGAACGGAAACGTCCACCTCCGAAGGTAATAATAGATCCGGTGAAAGCGAAGCGCACTCTGGATGCCCTTAAGCGACCACCACCGCCTCCGCCGCAATCACACTATGACCGCTGTATTGAAAAGACATATGATGAAGTGCTGCAAGACGAAGTGGGAAAACAATTCCCCAGCTTGGCGAACAAGAGAAGCAATCGTGCCCCCTGCTCAAGGTGTCTAGTGATATCGCTAATCATCCGGGGCTAGCGCCCGGTACCACTCTTGTTGATTACGTGGGCGATGATGTACAATTTGAAATGGATGAGGTAGTAGCGCCCTTTAGATACGAGCACGGGAAGCCTCTCGTCATACCTGATCAGCTCCCGCATCTACCAACGATGATGCGAAGATTGCATGACTGGTACTTGGAAACCTGCAGCAAGAATGGGACCAACAGTATGTTACTGGGAATTAAAGATGAGCACGACTTCATTGGAGTCGACCAGATGCCTGTTGAATTTGTGGAATTATTTCAGTTATTCAATCAAGACGCCATCGACAAAACTCTCATGAGTTGCTACTGTCTGTAAGTATTATTTCTGTAATTAAGTCTCTAGCTCAGCTCGTTCATTGCATGTATATATAATTATCCTCACTATATTATGCAGATTGAAGATCGTCGAATGCAAAAGAGGACAAATCTATGACATTGGGTTCATTAGCTCAAATACCATAAATGAATGGGCGGTACAAAACAGAGCCAAAGATATTGAGGAAAACTTGCTAAAAGCGTTCCTTCGACATCAAAACAAAAGGGAAATACTCTTTCCTTACAACTTCAAGTGAGTGTTACTGTCTTGTGCATATTCGGTTTCGCTTACTCGAGTTTAAGTGTAATTGCGTGCGCAACTTACACTTTATTCTGCTATCCATTAAGCTTGACGGGGGAGTAGTAACTGTCTTACACTCGAGACGTAAAGAGCAAAAGGAGTGGCGAACATGAGTGAAATGCTCCAGAAGTAAGTTCAATCATTATCGCACCATATCGGCAACTTTCGTTCATTTCCTGATATCAAGTAATCATTTTCTTTGCCGGGCAGGATTTGGAAAAAGTTCACCAGAATGATTCCGGGTCTGAAGAAGGAGCTGCGATTTACACACCCCAAAGTAAGTAGTACTAGTTAGTTCCGCGCATCTCTCATTGATTCTAATTTCATCAATACCATTATCATGCTTGATTATCAGTTTGATTGAACTTTATTCTCGTAAAGTGCTGGTGGCAGGCAGCCGGGAATAATTTATGTGGATACTACATTAGCGAGTTCATTCTCCATTCGACCTCTGAGCGGGGCTTCTCTGACCAACAATTTGAAGTACGTAAACAATATTCATAATTTTATTTTATTACCATCAATTGTGTTGAGTTTCATTCATATATGTATTAACCCCCTTCTTTAAATTAGATGTGGGAGATGCGGGATCAACTCCTACCACATGATCGCATACGAGGAATTCAAGAAAAATTGGCAGGATTCTTTCTTGACCACGTCATACCTGAAAAGGGAGAATACCATAAGGAAATTCAATGCGATTGGTGCTAGATGATGTCAGGGATCTTATGTTACATTGTATATATGTAGTAGCGTCGAATAGATATACGAAAACTTGTTGTTCGACCAAGCACGGAGAAAGAGAGGTCACTTCTATCTATATATGTTCATGACGATCTTGTGTAATGGTTCCTTCATTGCTATATGTAATAGCTAGCGTCGAGTTGAATGGAAAACATTAAATAAAAATGAAACTCTAAATGTAAAAGAATTGAAGGGTAAACACAAAAATAAAAGGGGGAAATACAATATGAAAACTCCTAAACCCTCCAAACCCCAAAACCCCTCCTTTAAAAAAAAACACCAACGCCTGGCAGCTGCTGACGCATGGCTATCTTTTAGTCCCGGTTGGTGAACCGGGACTAAAGGTCCTCCTGCCTGGGCGCCCCACAGCGGCCACGTGGAGCTCCTTTAGTCCCGGCTCGTAAGCCAACCGGGACTGAAAGTAATGGGCATTAGTCCCGATTATTTTCTCCCGGTTGCAGAACCGGGACTGATGCCCTGTTTTCTACTAGTGGTACAACACTTTTGCTACAGTTAACAAAGGAATTAGTTTCTACGTCCCGGGCCATGGCCCTGGCAGCCCGGGCCTGTCTACGCCCCTGGTTGGGTGAGTGGATGGTGCAATCTCACCACCCGAGTTAAACTCATCACCCACGCGATGTACAAACAAGGAAAATAATTAAAATATTAAATAACTAAAAAGTTTGCTCAAAAAGGAAAATAATTAAAATATTAAATATTACTAAATTACTACTATACTATAGAAAATGATAATGGCAATTTCTTTCTTTTTTGCAGGTCAATGGCAATTATTATTATCTATAGAAAACATAGAAACATAATCGTGGGAGGCATTTCCTCTATCCTCTAATATTTTACAAGTAAATACTTTCCATATATAGCTAAAATGTTTGGGTTTTAGAATTAATATATTCTTTTTTTAAGTAAAAAATAATACTATATCCCTTGGTATAAGAGCCCTCTTTCCCGCAAAAAAAAAAGAAGGTATAAGAGCCCTCTGAAGTTGGGAAGTGTTAGATGTGCTGTCATCTTATTTCAATCCTGTCCTATAAAACTACCACCTAGCATAAGCTAGCATCCAAAATCACTGGGCCCATCGATCACGTACATTGCCACATATCATCACTCAGCTACTGATCATCGAAGACGAGGCAGAACCTAGCCACTACTAACCACTTACAAGATGGGCAAGAAACTGTTGTTCATGGCCATCCTTCTCATCCGTAAGTGTTCGATAAGAGCCAACTGGTGAATCTTGGATGAATTTTGTTCAAATCTCGTTCTGTGCATATGTGCAGTGGGGGCGGCCGCGACGGCGGTCCGGGGCGAGCTGGTGTGCGACGTGCTGAGGGCGGAGTGCATGGTCAAGTGCTGGCAAGGGACGGGCAAGTGCATGCGCTGCTGCCAGGCCCTGGGCTACGTCCACGGCCGCTGCAACCTCGTCCGCGGCGACGTCTGCTACTGCTGCAACGATGACGGTGCACCTTCCTCCCCGCCCGCACAAGAGCGCCACGGCCGGCTGCCATAGATCCTCCTCCTCATCCTTCTCACTTTCTTTTTGTACTGTATGATGGATGGAGCGAACTGACTCGTGGACGTCGTCCGTGGTAAGTTCTCAACAAATGGATTCAGTCTGTCTTTTTTTCTTTTGCGGGGCAGTCTGTCTATTAACATTATGCAATTCCGGAATTGTGTGACGTCAAATTTTCCTTTTAGAAATGTCGCATAGAATTTGTGTTGAGCTGGAAGAGAGAGCAAAGAAATAACAGTTCCCACTTTCAGTTTCCTGGTCAACCTCGTTTCAATCTTTCGGTGCCAAGAGATGTAGACCACACCATGTGGTTCTCGCTACGGTTTTGCATGCGCGTAGAGAGGAAGAAACAGAAACAGTTCACCTTTCACCCTTCCTCCTCCTCATATGTAATACTCCCTCCATTTGGAATTCGATGACGCTCAAACAAATGTATCTAGATGTATTTTAATGTTAGATACATTCGAGCGTCAACTAATTCCATACAAAAGAAGTAGAACGTAAAGAGGGAAGGTTTCATGAGACTTTGCTTGGGAAACGTGAGAAACTGGACACCGAGCAGAACCCAAAATATTAGTGGATTTTTAAGGAAACTCAAAGTATTAGCTAACATAATTACCATTTGTTGATTCAGTTCTAAACCAGGTCACCGGACAAATCTAAGTACTATCACCACTATAATGTTAAGGCCCATTGATTTGATAAAAGACCAATTCCTCAAGGCCCACATGTTGCGCACGGTGAATTATTGGATGTCATGCCCTAGTTCCGTGTAGACCTGGGCATTCGCCGGGCCAGGCCGGGTTTCGGGCCGGGCCTGTCAAAGCCTGACGTGCAAAGTCTAGGCTCGAGCCCGGCCCGACCTGACCGAAAAATCGCATATTTAAGACCGAGCTCGGCCCGGGGAGACAAATTGGAGCAATTTCGGGCCGGGTCGGGCCTCCGTGTAAACTGCCTGATTTCCCAGACCTGAGCCCGGCCCGTCATACGCAACCGGCTGCATTTTTAGGCCCGAGTCCGCCTGAAGACAAAGCCCGACCCGGCCTGGCCTGGTTTTTTGGGCTGGGTCGTCGGGCTAGGCTGCCCATGCCTAGGTTTAGTTCCGTGAGCAACTAATCAATGGTTACCCCTTGGGGGTCTCCCGTAAGGGTCATTTTCTTGGCATAGGAGCACGCAAAGTGGTGCGCCCAGCAGCCCCCACATGTCGTGTTATAGGTGCTCCTATTGTATTTGGTTTTTTCTTCTATATTCGTTTTCAGGTTTTAGATGGATTTTTTCATATATTTTTTTTGGCTTTTTGATTTTTGCCTGGTTTTTCCTGCGTTTTGGAGAAAAAATTATTTATTTATTTAATTATTTTGCGAAGCACATTATGCTTCTTGACAAATAAACAAATTTGTGCTTCCACGAGAAGCACAATTGTGTTTCTCGTGAAAGCACAGATTTTCTTCCACGAGAAGCATAGCTCATACTTCCACGAGAAACAAATATGTGATTGTAAGAGAAGCACAATTTGGGCTTCCGTCAAAAGCGCAGTATGTGCTTCTCAAAAAATGGAAAAGCACACTTTATGCTTCTATGATAAGCATAGTCGTGCTTCCACGAGAAGCACATCCTATGCTTCCCAGGAAAAAGAGATAAACACAGCCCGTGCTTCTAAAAAAGGTGAAACTGCAACCGTGCTTCTGGTTTTTGTTTTTTTTT
This sequence comes from Thinopyrum elongatum, assembly GCA_011799875.1. Lineage (NCBI taxonomy): Eukaryota > Viridiplantae > Streptophyta > Magnoliopsida > Poales > Poaceae > Thinopyrum > Thinopyrum elongatum. Next base: position 43,897,344 of record CM022297.1, on the reverse strand, counting down.
CATTTTTAACTTGTTTTTTTGGTTTTTCGTTTTTTCGAGGAAAAAAAGTTCGTCAAAATTTATTAATACATGATCTAGTTTCAATGATCTAGACACGAGAAATTTAACGGTGAAAACAGTTTGATATTTGGACGCACTATTTAAGAGATAAAATGTTTTGAATAACGAATCAACGAAAAGGGGAAAAATTCTCAAGTTGCGACAAGTGACGCACAAGCAAGGTGCCACTTGTCAGCACCTGAGAAAGTGGAGATTGATCTTTGCAAAAGATAACTCTTAATTAGTGATTTCTCATAGTTCCCCGACACGCCCGCACTTGGGAGTCCCTAGATGACTCTTATTGCCTCAAAGTGCATAGCAATCGCACAAGGCTCCCTCGACTTGGCCGGCCCATGTAGCGAACACTGTCATATAGAGCGCTCCTGCATGTTTATTTAATTTTTTTCTTTTCCTCCGGCTTTTCCATATTTATATTTGTTTTTGATAAGAACATTAAATATTAATATATTTTTTGAAAATTTCATAAAATTGTAAAAATGTTTATGAAAACTTCTTTTAAACATAACATTTCTTGATAAATAAATAAATCTGTGCACATTTCTTTTTTGAAAAATCGGGAACATTTCTTAGAAATTTCTGATTTTCTGGAAAACAAAAGGAAAAAATACAAACGGTCAAAAAACAACAGGGAGAAAATCTGAAAATGAACCTTCCCTTCTAGAAGTACTTCAGAACCAGTAAAAAACCGGACGTTGGTTTTCCCATGCTCACAGAGGGTAGGCTAGCCCATTATGGGTTCTGATCGCTGGTGTAGCTGTAGGAGATATGCCCTAGAGGCAATAATAAATGTTATTATTTATCTCCATGCTCATAATTAGGTTTATGTTCCATGCTATAACTGCTATGGTTCTCGAGTCTACAATAACCACGAGGCTCGGAGGAAGACTCATATGCACGTGTGGAATAATAAACGGTAAAATGTATTCCTAGTCTAGCCTCTAAGACTAGCTCAAGTGTTGCATGATGGTCCTGTTTTCCTGATCATGGGCATGTCTATGCCAGCAACTTTGAGGGCACAATGTTAGAAGAACATTTGTGTTGAATCGACCCGATTGATGTTATGCTATGAGTTACATTCGTCACAAGTTAATGGTTAATAACACAGAGATGGTTAACGTTTGCATGATTCCTTAGACCATGAGAGCATCGAGTTTCTTCATGCTTGCTTCATGAACTTTGGGGTTTGTTAAACGTCATCCGTAAATGGGTGGCTATTACGGCGGCTTACGGGTTCATGGAAAAGTATGTCAAGTAACTTGATAGCTCAAGATTGGGATTTGCTCCTCCGACGATGGAGAGATATCTCTGGGCCCTCTCGGTGTTACGGTATATATCATCGTCTGGCCAGACACTTTGTGATTTGATCACGGGGATGCCGGAACACGGTAACGAGAAAAGAGAACAATACCGGTAACGAGGTAACTAGCACAGTGGACAAGTTGTTGATCCACGGGAATGCCAACATGTCTCACCTCGGGTATTTATAACATATCGTGAAGCAACAGGAATAGCACACGGCAACTGGAGGTTCACTCGAATATTCGTTCGTGTGTGTATAGGGGTCAATATGGGTGTCCACGGCTCCGATGCTGATCATTGATCGGAAGGGGTTCCGTGTCATGTCTATACTTCACCGAACCTATAGGGTCACACGCTTAAGGGTCATCTATCTGCTGAATACTAGACAGGGAGTCTGAGAGAAAATCACCGAAAAAGTTTCGGACACCGAAAAAGTTTCGGACAGCGGAAAAGTTCCGCAGAGAGAACACCGGATGAGTTTCGGTGAAACTGAAAAGTTGTTTCGGGGTATTCCATTAAGTCAAATTGGTTTCGGCACATGCCTGATAATTCTTGGAGGGTGCCAGAATCATTCTGGAAACTTTTGGGAATTTTCTGGAAGAAAAACCGGAAATGTTCCGGAGCTGCCGGAACCGCTTCAGATGCTTTTCGCAGATGAAATCACTAAACTGAAATTGTTCCAGAACGCGTTGAAAATTATTTTAGTGGGTACTGGAAATGTTCTAAGCCCACATAAATATTTTCAGTTCGAACGGACGCTGAAAAATGTCGTCATGAATAGTGAAAGTGCTTTTTGGGTTACTTTTTGGAAAGCCATTATTTTGGGTTTTGTCCCAAGATATTTTTTGGGGGTGACATGGATGGATGAGGCTCCCTTGGGGGGGGGGGGCCCTCCTAGGTGTGGCCGGCCACATGGGGGCTCCTCCTTGGAGCCCCCTCTTGTGCCTTGGTTTCACATTTGGGTCCTTGTGGAAGGACTTCATTCATGTGCTTTTGGGTTTTCTTGTAAAACCACCCTACCCCATGGGATTTCCTATAAATAGAGGTGGAGGGGCAGCCCTCCACACTTACTCCTTCTCACATACAAGTGCCATTGCATGATCTGGCTTCTCTCTCCCTCCCCGCAAAATAGTTTTGCAGAGCCGAAAGGCTGTCTGGGTTCCGGTGGGAACTAGTTCTGGACGGCGAAGCCCTGCCGGATAGATGACACCGTATGTGTGCAACTCTGTAGAGAGGTCGTAGTTTCGATCTTAGTGCCCGAGGGGCTGTTCGTGAGTGCCTCCCGAAGGGCTGTCCAAGTAACGGTCCAAGTTCTGTGAGTCCTCCCGAAGGGCTGTCCGAGTGACCGTTCGAGTTTCGAAGGTCCTCCCGAAGGGCTGTCCGCGACACCGTCCGCGGGACTGTTCGACCGCCTCCCGGAGGGCTGTGCGAAGGGAATACGAGGGTATACATCCTCGCGGTTGGGAGGTTGTAAATCCTAGCTGCGGGGATCTGCACCGCCGATCGTCATCGACTCTACTTTCGCTGCGCTACGAGTCGGTAACGAAAATGATCAAACCTTGTATGCAGTCTCCATAGTGGTCCTGGGCTGGTGTGTAGGTCGAAAAAATTTTGTTTTCTGCTGCGTTACCCTTCAGTGGCATCAAGAGCCGTGCTATGCGTAGATGCAGGTTGCGATCTAGAATACATAGTGATGTATGGGTGTTGCACAATATAATTAGGTAGTAGATGAGTTCTATTACTGAAAATTATTTGTGCAGGTAGCAGATGAAATCTGTTACCCGATGTTCTTGTTGCTTCCCTGGAATTTGCATATTTCTGATCTTGATAACAGCATGGTGGAGTTTCAATGTTCTGGCAATCCGCGATCCTGATTGATCAACGAAGTGCTAACAGTTCATTGAATTCCACTGTAGTTAAAAGGAAAGATGAAATTTCGCAGACGAAAGGGCAATGCAGATATGATCTGCACGGGGGTCATGCGTATGACGAAGTTTAGTATGGGGCTCGAGATTTTATTATCTCGGTTTTCATACACCCTGGAAAGTTAATCTAGCGACTTGAATTATCATACTTGATGATGGACGTTGGTAGCTTCGGTTTGTTTCGAAACCTTAGAAGCCACGAAAAACAAGTTTTTGCATGAACCGATTAGAGACGTCTAACTTGGTTTTGCAGGAGGGTTTGCATGTGCATATGATGTGGTATAGCAGTGCTCATAATAATTTGATTATGTATGAGATGACTATATGATGTAAATTAATTAACATGACCTGCGTGTCATGATTCGGCATGATGGCTGGAGCCATATGATTGCACTTTAAATGACCTGTGTGTCAACCTTGTTGTAATGCATTATTTTATTAGCTATAGAGATAGCAATATTATCTGGTGCATCGACAAGGTGGTGGCAATCTTCGCGAAGGCGAATGCCGAAGACGAAGAAATACAAGACTTCTCCGTCAGAAAGGGCTATACCATATCATGCTATTATGAATTGCCTGAGATGTTTATCCCTTATGTTGCACCCTTCTTGATTGCGCGGTAGTCGCTTTTTATTAGGGTGATCTCTCACTTCAAAATATCAAAGTAGTTAGTGTTCACCCAAGTGTAGCACCATCTGTAATTCGTATCTTTTCGGGGTGCGCCATGTCCACATGGGTACGAACGAATCGAGAGGAATGAGGCGGGTGAGGTCAGACCTCGCAGCAAGATCACTTGGTTGTCTTTGACGTTCAGGCAGGATCGTCCTGAGCTCGGAACACACCCATCGAAAGATGAACAAGAGTCACATGGAGATGTGATCGACATGTTTGCCTACCAATTGAAATTCTCGTCATCAGTGATGTCCACATCAATGGCGTTGAATCGAAGTGTGGGTCTTGTATCACTCACAAATCAATTATGAGAGATATTGATTTGAGTGGGAGCGCACTGTTGAATTAACTTGTTCAATTCTCAGTGCAATTAATTATGGACTCTGTCTAAGTGTGATTTGCATAATAGTTGTAGAATTATGGCTCGCGTTTCCACCTTCCCTATTAAAATTGAATAGCTGTTAAATATCTGGTTAAAACTTTACGGTTGGTAACGTAATGTGAGGATTGTCCTCAAGAGTGCCGAGAAGGACTTTGTCCTATCGCATACTTTCGGTATTCTCTCGCTTATTCTATGGATCATGTGACTGTCGTCCTTCGATCCAAAAGCTAGAATTTTGTTTCAGTCAAGTGCAATATGTTTGCTTCCATGAGACCCGAACTTCGAAAGTTTGGATAGTTATGTGATATTCATGGAATCTAAAAATCATTTTCAGAGACAGACAAAGGCTAAAAGATATGAGATATCCAAAGCAATGTTTGTTTACAAACTATTAGTAAAGGAGTTTTACTATGCATTAGACTGATAAGAGAGGGGTCCAGGAGAACGCCTTTCATATGATGAAAGGTGAATAAAAACTTAAAGAGAAAGGAAGTGTCCGAAGGGTGTTAGTGAAACTTTCACGCCTAGGAAGTCCAGGGCTAACGCCACTCTTAAGTTGGGTGCTTCTTCTGGAAGTAGGAGAAATACTAAAAGTTAAACTGTTAGAAGTATAATGGAAATAAGAAAGAAGACTGGAATATCCAGCTCATGTATGAATGTCATACAGGTTTTTGATGTATAGAAGGCTGGTCAAAGATATAGTTCTTGGGAATTATGATTAAATTGTTAATCACTGATTCTTGGGTATTGTGAGTTAATCACAAAGATACCCGCTCGATTGCTTTCTGTTGCAACTCGATGTAAGAACTACTATGGCCTGAAAGACTAGCCAGGAATGAGGTTTAGGTATACACAGGGAACATAGTAAATGTTACTATACCTTCCATCGGTGTATTACCGTCTGTATTTATTTTCATAATTCATTTTAGAGTTTCACACTCTAGCCCTTTGCATAAGGTATCTTGCAAAAAGGTTGTTCATAAGAGAACTTTTGATGTTCGATGTTATGAATAACATAAGGGCCATATTTTCATTGGGAATGAGATGTATGTTATGAATAATGATAATAATATATTACCTCTGTTTTTACTTTCATAATTCATTTTAGAGTTTCATACACTCTAGCCCATTGCAAAATGTTTGTTGCAAAAGGGTTGTTCATAAAAAGAACAATTGTTGTTCAGTATTATGAATAACATGAAGGGCCATGCTTCCATCCAGATGGGATGTATGTTATGAATATTGATAGTAATATGATACACCCATAACACTGACGCTAAATGTCGTAAGACTAAGAGAATACCACATAAGTGTGGCACTACATTTAGTCACATTGGAGAAACACGCATGGATAAATTCCATTATGATGGATTTTGAAGTCGTTTGATTTTGAATCATTTGACACTTGCAAATTTCCTCCGAAAAGTGAAGTGACTGAAATACCGTTCACAGGCCATAAGGAACGAGCAACAAACTTATTGGTGATCATACATTTTGATGTGTGTAGTTCAATAAATGTTGTTGCAAGTAGTGGATTTATCTATCTTCAGAAATGTCTCAAGTAGATATATGGATATTTACTTGATGAGACGTAAGTCTGGATCTTTTGAAATCATTCGAAAGGTTTTCAAATATGAAGTAGAAGTTATTGTAACAAGAAAATTATGTTTCTACAATTCGATTGCAGAAAGGAATATTTGAGTTACAAGTTTAGCGAATGTCTGATGAGTTGTGAAAGGGGTTTCATAACTTGCACCTCCCGGAACACCACTGCAAGTGGAAAGTCCATGAAGATGTAATCGAACCATTTATGACATGGTAAGATCAAAGATGACATAAAATAATTTTGCCATTATCCCTTTTAAAAGGTGATGCTTTAGAGACTGCGGCTTTTACACTGAAAAGAGCTCCATCGGGTCTGTTGAAATGACACCATGGTATGGTACGCCCAACCATGTTATATCTTTTCTTAACATTTAGAATATGGGGCTTGTGTAAAAGGTTACAAACCTATTCCAAATCAGACAAGTGCTACTTTGTAGGTTATCCCAAAATGTTGGGTATTCCTCCCCCACTATGCCGAGGCAAATATGTTTGCCACTAAGAACGGTATGCTTTTTGAAGAAAATGGTTCTTTCAAAAAGGTGAGTGGGAGAATAGTGCAACTCGACGAGATAAACAGTATCTTCGTCATCAGATCAAAGGAAAGAGACCTTGGAAGTAATTCCAGGTTTTCCTACTGCGACTGATACGGAAGTCTCTACAATAAAATGTATGGACTTCGGTCAAACTTGCAGCTGAACCACGTAGGCGAAAGCTCGTGCAAACCTCTCAGGTGCGCAAACGAGATATTGTTGTTAGACAACAATATACCTACAATACACAAGGAAGCACTGATGGGCCCTGACTCCGGAATTGGCTAAATGCCAATACAACCCGAGTTAGTTTCCATATAAGTGATTCAAGATTAAAACCTTGATACACCTTTCGGAAGACTTAGAGTCTAACGAATATTTATGGAACTTAAAACTGATACGGATAAAAATGTTTTATCCATAAAGCTCGACTTGTTGCAATAACAAATTCAAGGAGTTGACTACGATGAGGTTGTTTCATCGTAGCGATGCTTAAAGTCGGTTCGGGTTGAACTTGCAATTAATACATATTTCAGTCATGAGATATAAAACATGGATGACAATAGGATTTCCATATGATGGAAATGAAACCAAGGACTTGCATGTGTTACAGTCCAAGGTATTTTGTCATTCCAGAGGATGCTAGTGAGTGTGCAAACTTCAGAGTTCCAGCAATGGACAGAAGAGAGCATAATGGAGTTGGAATCTTCGTGTTTTGATGAAATGGTCAAAAGGGTTTGACTTCATCAATGGGTAACGAAGATGCTTGTGATTCAAGAAAGTAAGTGGGAGCATAATAAATTTCTAAAAAACGTTGTGTGCTTGACACATTGTTAATTGGAAATAAATTTCTTGACACGAACTAGGACTTCATTTGAAAATAGTTTTTCGATGAAGTGCTTGGGCTAAATAGCCTTTATATTAGGCATGATGATCTATGGAAATAGATTTACCTAATGGGGCTGAGCAAAGATACATATTGACAAGATGCTAAAACCTTTTAGCATTAAAAATGTCAAGGAGTGATTCTTGCCGAAGTCACATGGAAAGAGTTTTTGCAAGACTCGGTGTCCCAAAACACTGATGAGCAAAATACATGATGGAGATTCCACACACTCTTGTGTTTGGATTAATCATGTATTCCATGGTATGTAAAAACAAACCAGATATGTCCAATACTCCCAAAGTTGTTGCGAGTATAGATACCAAAGTGATCAAAAGTACTGATCATGGGACAACAGTGAAAAAGGGTCATTGAGTACTATAATAGCACTGATGACATGTTTTCTCGCAAGCGGAGATCATGAAGAGTTCGTTGTAAAAGGTTACATCGATACAGTCTTCATCCATGCTCCATGCGATTTTCGATTTAAATTGAGGGTTTTGTGTAACACACAATCTGGTGGCACAGTTAGTTGGAATTTGTTCAAACAAGTTACTGTGGCAAATTCTATAACAGAGGCGAAGTATGTTGCCGCTTTTAAAGCGACAAAGAAGATGTTGAATCATATAGTTCATTCATGAACTTAGTATGGTTCCAAGTTGGCTTTTGTCAATGGGACACTACTGCGGGTAGTTGCTCCATAACTCAGTCTGAGGAATCCAGGTTCGACCTGTGATTCACATACATACAAAGCCAAGTCCACACAAAATATATATATTGTGAAAGCATGAAAACACGAGGATATGCAAAGATACACACAGAGATGAAGTCGTCAGGTCCGTTGGACATCAGGCTATACCACAAGCGAAGCATATTTACACCGGTGTGCCACAGGTGTGAAGTGCATTAGCATTAACTAGATTATTGACTCTAGTGCAAGTGGGAGTCTGTAGGAGATATGCCCTAGAGGCAATAATAAATGTTATTATTTATCTCCATGCTCATAATTAGGTTTATGTTCCATGCTATAACTGCTATGGTTCTCGAGTCTACAATAACCACGAGGCTCGGAGGAAGACTCATATGCACGTGTGGAATAATAAACGGTAAAATGTATTCCTAGTCTAGCCTCTAAGACTAGCTCAAGTGTTGCATGATGGTCCTGTTTTCCTGATCATGGGCATGTCTATGCCAGCAACTTTGAGGGCACAATGTTAGAAGAACATTTGTGTTGAATCGACCCGATTGATGTTATGCTATGAGTTACATTCGTCACAAGTTAATGGTTAATAACAAAGAGATGGTTAACGTTTGCATGATTCCTTAGACCATGAGAGTATCGAGTTTCTTCATGCTTGCTTCATGAACTTTGGGGTTTGTTAAACGTCATCCGTAAATGGGTGGCTATTACGGCGGCTTACGGGTTCATGGAAAAGTATGTCAAGTAACTTGATAGCTCAAGATTGGGATTTGCTCCTCTGACGATGGAGAGATATCTCTGGGCCCTCTCGGTGTTACGGTATCCATCATCGTCTGGCCAGACACTTTGTGATTTGATCACGGGGATGCCGGAACACGGTAACGAGAAAAGAGAACAATACCGGTAACGAGGTAACTAGCACAGTGGACAAGTTGTTGATCCACGGGAATGCCAACATGTCTCACCTCGGGTATTTGTAACATATCGTGAAGCAACAGGAATAGCACACGGCAACTGAAGGTTCACTCGAATATTCATTCGTGTGGGTATAGGGGTCAATATGGGTGTCCACGGCTCCGATGTTGATCATTGATCGGAAGGGGTTCCGTGTCATGTCTATACTTCACCGAACCTATAGGGTCACACGCTTAAGGGTCATCTATCTGCTGAATACTAGACTGGGAGTCTGAGAGAAAATCACCGCAAAAGTTTCGGACACCGAAAAAGTTTCGGACAGTGGAAAAGTTCCGCAGAGAGAACACCGGATGAGTTTCGGTGAAACTGAAAAGTTGTTTCGGGGTATTCCATTAAGTCAAATTGGTTTCAGCACATGCCTGATAATTCTTGGAGGGTGCCAGAATCATTATGGAAACTTTTTGGAATTTTCTGGAAGAAAAACCGGAAATGTTCCGGAGCTGCCGGAACCGCTTCAGATGCTTTTCGCAGATGAAATCACTAAACTGGAATTGTTCCAAAACGCGTTGAAAATTATTTTAGTGGGTACTGAAAATGTTCTAAGCCCACATAAATATTTTCAGTTCGAACGGACGCTGAAAAATGTCGTCATGAATAGTGAAAGTGCTTTTTGGGTTACATTTTGGAAAACCATTATTTTGGGTTTTGTGCCAAGATAATTTTTGGGGGTCACCTGGATGGATGAGGCTCCCTTGGGGGGGCCCCTCCTAGGTGTGGCCGGCCACATGGGGGCTCCTCCTTGGAACCCCCTCTTGTGCCTTGGTTTCACATTTGGGTCCTTGTGGAAGGACTTCATTCATGTGCTTTTGGGTTTTCTTGTAAAACCACCCTACCCCTTGGGATTTACTATAAATAGAGGTGGATGGGCAGCCCTCCACACTCACTCCTTCTCACATACAAGTGCCATTGCATGATCTGGCTTCTCTCTCACTCCCCGCAAAATAGTTTTGCAGTGCCAAAAGGCTGTCTGGGTTCCGGTGGGAACTAGTTCTGGACGGCGAAGCCCTGACGGATAGATGACACCGTATGTGTGCAACTCTGTAGAGAGGTCGTAGTTTCGATCTTAGTGCCCGAGGGGCTGTTCGTGAGTGCCTCCCGAAGGGCTGTCCAAGTGACGGTCCAAGTTCTGTGAGTCCTCCCGAAGGGCTGTCCGAGTGACCGTTCGAGTTTCGAAGGTCCTCCCGAAGGGCTGTCCGCGACACCGTCCGGGGGACTGTTCGACCGCCTCCCGGAGGGCTGTGCGAAGGGAAGACGAGGGTATACATCCTCGCGGTTGGGAGGTTGTAAATCCTAGCTGCGGGGATCTGCACCGCCGATCGTCATCGACTCTACTTCCGCTGCGCTACGAGTCCGTAACGAAAATGATCAAACCTTGTATGCAGTCTCCATAGTGGTCCTGGGCTGGTGTGTAGGTCGGAAAATTTTTGTTTTCTGCTGCGTTACCCTTCAGTAGCTACCTAATGACTACAGTTTTGCTTTCAAACCTACAAAGAAAAATAGGGTACTTCGAAAAACAAAATTAGGGAAAACTAAAGTATACTGAAAATACATTACCACAAAACAAGGGGAAAACATTAAAAAAAACATGTTCATGGATGTTAAAAAAATGTTTATGTGTATTTCAGAAAAATGTTATTTTGTGTATATATAAAAATGTTTCATCTAGTTGTTTTCTTAAATGTTCATACCATTCATAAAATCTGTTCATGACACTCTAAAAAAATCATAAGATTTAAAAAATATTCATGACATTTAAATTAAAATCATGACTACAACATAGTTATTATATTAAAAATACCAGATATTTTTTAAATGTTCGTACATTCAAAAAATGTTCATACGTTTTTATAGTGATTTTACCAAAAAAGCACGTCCATTAAAAATATCTATTCATGAAATTTATTTATTTTCATGAAATTATAATAAAAATATTGTGCACTCTTTGAAAAATGTTTATGATAGCTAAAAAAATAGTAGAAAAAACAAAACATAAACATAAAAAGGCTAGAAAACCCACGTCAAAAAAATCCATGTTGGGGCGCTCAGAGACGAGGTAGTGATGTATCTTGCGATAAGGCAGATATGGCATTTGCCAACCAAGTGATACCTCGCTAGCTTGTCCCTGCTGCCACAAGCGCTCGCTGAAGCCGTCGCTAGCTCACGTGCTCGCGAGGGCCGCCGCCATCACAGGCCCTGGCTAGCACCGTTGCCCCCAACACATCCTTGATCGTTGTCGCCGCCACCCGGCCTAGTTGCCGGTGCCACCACCTATCCTAGGTGACGATGCCACAGCTACACACCCTCCTCATCCTTCCCTCTAGACTCCTGCCCCGCGGCCCATACCATAGTGTTGGATTCCAACACGTCGAGGAAGATTATCGCGTGATGCATCTACAGCTTTAATTTCTTGTTCCTGGTGAAAGTGACAAAGTCTAGAATCAAAAGTATGCACACTTCTGCTATGTATAGCTTCCTTTTAAAACTGGAAACCGAAGCAGAAATTCAGTTAACCATATTTTCGGTTTCACTATTTCAGGTGCAAATTTAGGTTTTCACGTCTTATTGATGAATCATTGACCAAACACATGAGCATGTCCAACTGTCCAGATGCCAAGGAATGGTGCAATTGAGCAAGGAATGCCGCCATGTATCATGTGCTGTACCACAGAGCTCGCATCTCGGCGTTGTCGCCATGTGTCTCTGGTGTAACACTGCACCCGAGGGCATGGAACTCTGTGCCAAATGCCACACAACCACAAAAATTATGGATTTTTTTTAGGGGTAAACCAAGTTTTATTGATCAAATGCCACAGACTGTGAAAGACATCTCGGATCATGGAGTTGCTCTTAGCCCATATAGATATGTTGTAGCTCAGCCAATAGGCAAGAGGAGGTGCTTCACCGAGCGGCGAGGGAAATCGGGAACTTCCTATCTGCCAAAGTCTGCGGCAGACTGGAGGGGCTTCGCCTGGGCCGGCCGACGAGGGAGCAGCCAATGGCGTAAAAAAGAGCTGCTTCGAGCAGGATTCGAACTCATGATACGACAATTGTAGAGACAGGTGCCTAACCAGTAGAGCAGATCAGCGCTAGTGTTATATCTGCAACGCGAAATCCTTTCGAACTAACCATATCGGTAGATCCAAAAAATTTCCTTTTTTGTAGAACATTTAAAGACAATTCTGAATACTTTTAAAACAAAAAAATCTGAACAAAATTTTAAAAATACGAACAAGTATTGGAAATATTGCCCAATTTTTTATTTGTAACCAAGTTTCGAAAAGGGAAGAAGGTAGGAATTTGTGAACAAATTTTGTAAAACAGGAACATTTTTTCAATTCCCTTTTTTTTTACAAACACGAACAAAATTAAAGCCGGGAACTTTTTTCTAATTTACCAACAAATGTTGATAAAAAGGAACATTTTTTGAAAGCATGAACATTTTGGACAAAAGGGAACATCTTTTTGCATCTGTGAACAAAATCTGAAACTCTGAACAAATTTAAAAAATGTGACCATTACGAACATTTATTGAGTCTGTGAACAAAATTTAAAAACAGGAACTTTTTTGAACTTATGAACAAATTTTAAAAGGCTAACATTTTTTCAAAATATGCAAACATTTTTAAAATATCAAGAACACTTTTTGAATTTGTGAACAAAATTTGAAACATGAGCATTTTTTGAAAGGTGCATGTTTTCAAATACACGAACATTTTTTAGAAATCACGAATGTTGTTTGAACTTCTGAACAAAAAATTAAAAAACAGGAACATTTTTTGAACTTCCAAACATTTTTTGAAATTTCAAACATATTTGAAATTCTGAAAAATAAAAAAAGAAACCAAAAAACAAGCAGAAAAAGGAATTACAAAATAAAGAAATAAAGAAAAAAGGAAGAGAAATACGAAAAAAGATGGGGAAACGTTTACCTTCAGCCGACCGATCCTGTGCGAGCGTCCGCCGCCTCCTTGCCCGTCCGATGCACTGTTAATCAAACGATGGAGAGCGACCCCTTTCGTCTCCACGTTTCTGCAACTGGTGCTTTGTTTCAGGAATGGGGTTTGCAACTAGCCCTTTTTTGCAAACAAAGCAGGAGTAGATCTCGCAGCGCACAGACTAGGGAGGGCAATGTCGGCCAAGCCGATCGCCGCCGCCTGTACGTCGTCGCCGCTGAGCGCCGCCGCCTGTATGTCGTCACCGCCGAGCGCATCCATGTTGGATCTCCACCTCCAAATGCCTCCCTACCGACGAGATCCGCCATGCCGGCGAGATCCGCCACGCCGGCGAGATCAGCCATGTTGGTCGTGGAGTACCATGAACTTTGTCGCCCTCCTGTCACCACCGACGCTAGCAGCAACCACATCACCGTGCACGTACTTCCAAGTCCACTACGCGCTCGGCCCTGCGTCGCTGTTTGCAACAACATCTCAAGTACATGTTTTCTGCAACAACAACGTTGTTGCGGAACGGTGACAGCGAACGATGACTGTGCAAGTGTGCGACGCAGCCGGAGATGTTGTTGCAATTTTTTCAACAAGGGTCTTATTGCAGAAAATTAGACGCAGCGGCGGGAGATGTTGTTGCAATTTTTGCAACAAAGTTCTTGTTGCAGGAAATTAGAGAAGAGATTTTGCAACATGAGTCTTGTTGCGGAAAATCAGAGAAAAAGACATTTTGCAACAAGGGTCTCCTTGCAGGAAATTAGAAAAGAGAAGAAACGTTACAGACTACTCGCATGAATCGGACAGCTCGCGAGGCGGCGGATCCCGCCGGCCGACGTGTAGCATGACCCATGATATGTAATGGAAAAAAGAAAAATAAGAAAAGAAAAGGAGAAAAACAGATTAAGAAAAAACTGCAAATAAAAAAGCGAAAACGACTAAAAACTGATTCAGGAACCTTCTAGAAGCTTCCCAAAACCGATCAGGAAACTTCTAGGAAGTTCCCGAAACCGGAAACTGTAGCGCGTTTTATCATGTAAATGGGCCGGCCCACCTTGTTCGCCAGTCGATAGCTCTGTGCGAAGCTACGCAACGCGCGTCGAATAGGGTTTTCCGAGAAATCAATCGATCGATCCCTTTTTCGACTAATAAATCCTCAATGCTAGCGCCGCCGCTGCACGCCGTCGCCGGCACACCGCCAGCCTCCTCCTCCACGCCGCAGCCGGACAGGGCACGCCTCCGTCCTCCTCGACGCCGTAAGACTGCCTCCTCCACCGCCGAAGCCTGCCTCCTCGGTTCCTCGACGCCGTTGGTCGCTGAACGCCGTAGGTGGCGGTCCTTTTCCACCGGCTGCTTGCCACTTTCTTGCTTGCCTTCTTGGCTGTTCGCCGCTCATCTCTGCGTCTTGCCTTCGCGTTTAGCCGCCGGTGATAGACTCGGAGGAGGTGGCCGAATGTATCGCCCCGCGAAGGAGGAAGCGGCAGCAACAACGGCGGCACGAGATGGCATCTGCACCGCAAATGACAATGATCAGTAGGAGCAGCAGGTCTTTTTCCCCGTGTTCTTCTGTTTGTATTTTTTTGTGCCACACCATATATGAATTTGATGTCCACAGTACATTTTTTTTATATATATTGTGGGTCGTTCTACGAGATAAAGTATTTAACCTAGCTAATGTCAGTCCTGATCCCATCTTCAGAAGCAAATTGAGGATTATGCTACCCTGATTTTTTATTTTTATTTTTATTTTTGCTTCACATGTTGCAAGTGTCGGTTCTTATTGTGGGAAATGACTGATTGTGGGGTTGTATTGTGGCATCAAGTAAGTATTTCAAACTTTCAAAGGGCAAGACTCTATGTTAGTACTAGTTCCTAAGACCTTTTTCTATGCCTTTTCATGTTTTCTCTATGTTTTTTCTGATTGGATTCCATGAGTTTTGGTTGACTAGACTTGTATTTGTAAACAAAAGATAGACCTTAAATGTTCGCCCAAGCTAAGTTTATTCCTGGATCCGCCAATACAATACAATAAGGGTGCATACATAATATATGCAAATCAAATTAACATTGACGCAGCAGCCTACATGACCAAACTAAGAGCAGACGAAGCAAATTAACATCTCCGATCCATGGTATATAACTATATATTCCCACGCACTTAATTACTTGGGAGGCTTGAAGTACGCATAGACAGCGAAGAATGTCTGCAGCACGGAAAAGGCTAGCAGGAGAAGGGCCGCCAACACCGACATGGTCACCCACGGATTGCTGAAGTAGTTGCGCACAAGCGCGGCACGCCACTTGTGCCGCCTGAGGTTCCTGTACCTATTCACGGCGTCCATCAGGCCAAGCAGATAATTGTCGGCCGACCAGTGCACCTGCCCGACGATGTCGCTGAAGAATCGCCAGGCGACCCTTCTGCTGTTGAGATGGCTGACGAGGACGCCGTACAGGTCCAGGATCCTCATGTCCTCCGCCGAGGTGATGAGGCAGTCCATGAAGACGGCGTAGGTGGAGACGTCCCGCGGGGTGTCCGGGTAGGTCTGCTCGAACGCGATCAGGTTCCGGAACAGTGACTCGCTCGAGTCGTTGAGCTCCAGCTGCGGGATCTCCAGGACGCCCCGGGCGAACCTCACGTCCATGAAGCTCGTGGCGTCCTTCCTCTTCCGGAACCGGACCCCCGCCTCCTCCAGCTCCTTGGCGCAGGGGATCCACTGCGGGAGCTCCGACAGCAGCTCATCGCTTCGGCGGCGGCGGCGGGAATGCTGCTGGCGGTCACTCGTCGGCGGTAGAGCGACGGAGAGGTAGAAGAGGTGCAGCAGGTGGTGCACGTCACCGCAAGAAATGGGTGAGCGGTGCAGCATCTGTGGACGAAGAGGCCGGAAAAGCCTGAGGCCGCCGGTCACGAGGAGCTCTTCGGACTCGTCCTCGTTCCTCAGCTGCTGAAAGAGCTCTCGGACCACGAAGAACGGGATCTGGTTCTCCAGCAGCAGCAGGTCGCGCGTCACGAACTGCCACACGAAACACCTGCCGTAGACCTGAGTCCAGTCCTCGTCGTCCTCCTCCTCCTCATCAAACTGATCGCAGCCGCCACCAACTTTCGCGAGGCGCGCGTATTTGAGCAAGCGGTGTAGGATAAAGCAGCCGTCTAGCAACATCATCTCGGCCACCTTATTTTCTTGGAGGGCGGTTTGAGAGTAGGAAGCCCGAATTCGAGGCATGAGTCGTTTCATGCTCGTTAAACAACCGTCTAGTAGCACCAGAGTCCTGGCAGGCTCCAAGAGGCTCTTGTGCCGGCTGATGAGCTGCCGCACACAGCTCCATTTGTATCCTTCCATCTTTAGCAAGCTTTCCCTGTCCTGAATTGCCCACCGACGATAAATCTTGGGCCCTCCCAGACGAACAGCAACTGGCTCATATTCTCCGCTGGGGTTATGATCCAAGTTTTTAAGTTCCTCGGGAACAATGTACATGATGGGTTGCTGGTGCTTCGAGTCACCGTGTTCTGTAGGAGCCACGCCGCACAACTGCTCCAACATTTTCATCAAATAGCCCGAACCTACATGGACGTCGCCATTTCCTGAGAAGAATCAGTAAACATTATAATTGTAAGTTTCTCTCTGTTCTTTCTAAAATTGAGGCAAAAGATCTTTCTTCCGTCCTCTCATTAACTAACATGGAGTTTGAATGTAACAAACTAAAAAGCAACTAAAAAGATATTATGACAAACTAAATTGGCAAAAATGAGTTGATAAATTATATTTGTGTTCTTAAGTACAGTATATGTTTAGGCCTTATCTAAGTAAAGGAAAGGAATTTCAAACCTCAGGGTCCCAAGACTCGATCCCGAACATAGAGGTTATTGGTATTTTGACTGTGAAAAATGCAAACAAGAGTGGGGGCAGGAAATACTACTCCCTCTGTCCAGAAATACTTGTCGGAGAAATGGATGTCTCTAGACGTATTTTAGTTCTAGATACATCAATTTTCATTCATTTCTACGATAAGTAATTCTGGACGGAGGGAGTATTTTTTGAGTGTGTGCCCAAATAGACTAGGCAGCCAATGTGGTGGCTCATCTGATTGCCAAGTATAGTTTTGGCATTAGATCAGATGGTATTCTTGTTAATGATGTTCCACCCTGTGTGGTGAATTTTGTAATGAGTGATTGTAATAACTCTGTTGGTTAATTAATATATGAGGTGGTTTTCAAAAAAAAAAATTGACTAGGCAGCCAACGTTTGCTCGCTAGCTGTGTCCAGCTAATTAACTTAAGTAAACATTTCAGCCAGTCCCACCTATCAGCGTTCTCTCCACTCTCTTCACCGCCACCAGTGACCAGCACCTCACGTCGCCTTCAACAGCCGTCTCACACTCCGTTGGGTCCCACCACCTACTCCATCAGCACGGATAGCGCAACAGCGGCATGCACAATGAAGGAGGTATTAGTGGCATGACTTTTTTGTTTTTTTGTTTTTCTGTTATTGTGTGTTTGTTTTCACGCCTCGAGATAGAAATACATGGTAAAAGGATTTGTGGTATATTTTTATTATTATTACGACTTCTCATTTCGTCTTCCCTCGACCCAGGTCTCAAGTCCTACTTGGTGCTCCGATGCCTGGGACAAGCAGGAGGGACATTCGACAAGAAGGTGTGGACTAAGATTCACCTTACATTTTTCAACCATTTTCAGGCATAATAAGTACGAAAGAAATCTACCTTTTCCCCTAAAAAGTAAGTCATTTAGGTTTTCTTACTTTTTATCCAGATTAACATGGGGCTTTTAACAAAGTTGAGCAAATGAATGATTCCCCACCTGTTTGATCGATATCGGGCAACGTGCCAACTTGTAGTAGTATAGTTCTTATGCCCACCGCAGGGAAAAGGACATCATGCATGGTGGAATTTATACTAATTAGAAATCTTGAACTATATTAGCCATCTGACGAAGCTAGTAAGATATCCACTTATGTTTGGGTAGATGGAGAAGGTTATGTACCTGGACCTCTTGTATGCGTTTGGAGGTTGCTGGAGAGGGCACCATTAAGTTCAGGGTGTTCTTGTGCTGGCAGTGAAAATGTAATCATGTCTCTGCAAAATTAACATAAAAAAACCTGCAAAAAATTAACATTGAAATGATGTAGCGATTAAAATAATGCTGGCGTTGCTAATATGATTGTCGATGGCAATGTTGGTAACTACTTGTAGACAAAGGAGGGTCTGCGTCAATGGGACCCAATTTCCCCTATATATTGTGAAACATTGTGCCTGACATGCTAGCTATTCTCCTCGAACATGTCCTAGTGGGTTGTCAAATGAGCGGGGTGATACCTCATCACCTAGTTGATGATTGCACGTCCATTCTACAATATGTTAATAACACTACTCTTTATGATCCATGACCTGAAAAAATGAAAATGAACTGGAGCTATGCGGTTTTGAGCAGTTTTCTGGGTTTATTAAGATTCATTTCTGTAAGAGTCAACCTTTTTTGCTTTGACGAAGCACAAGAAGCCCTAGCAGTAGTATAACGTAGTCTAGATGGCCTCAAATTTATATGCATCCCGAGTGTGCATAATGTTTTGGGCAAATAGTTGTAGGGTATCATTAAAAAAAAATCTTCTCATATCTTGCTGGGGACGGTGGCCTTATCTTTGGCCATCCCGGAATGATGTGGTTTTTGGAAAACAAAAAGGCTTCTCTGGCTATTTAGCTATCGAGGAAAAATGTGCTCTTCGACAAAAAATAATAATAATAATGAGGTTTCTCCTTTGTTATGAAGTTGTTCCGTGGTATGGACTACTCTGTAGCAGCCAGGGAAGAAGGAGCTGCTTATAGTGTGGTGTCCCTAGTTGGAGCATATAGTCAGAGAAGTGTCTACCTGTATGAGTGGCAGTTTAATCTCCAGCTCCATAGGTACAGTTTTAATAGAGATTAGCTCTCTTCCGTGCAAAGAAGAAAAAATAAATTAACTTCTTCTCTAACTCACCGGGGCCTCCGGCTGCCAAAAGATTAGTGTGGGTAGCAAGACCCTTATCGAAAAATAATCTGAGGTTTCCCATTTGTACAACCCCCACTATGTACGTTTCCCCCCCCCCCCCCCCCCCCCCCCCCCCACCCCCCCCCCCCCCCCCCTTCTCATTTCACTTTTTTTTCCTCCCACCTCTGATTTCCCACAGATTTTTGTGAACTTATTGATTTACCAAATGAAATCATGTCTCTTGGGTAAGTCTAATGTTTACATTCTCTTTTGTAAGTGTTGATTCAGTTGACAGCTAAAGTCTATTTTTGTATGTGATCATAGTGATTGGGTACAAGAATATTTCTAGCCCCGTTACAACGGACGATCAATTATCTATTGCTAAAAAACGGTTCAAACGTATAGTTATCACATTACCATAAACAATGCGAGAATTCTCTCTAGCGGTCGACTATGTAGTGAGGTCGAACCGACAGGAGCAAAGCGGTGAAAAAATTGGATGCCTTGTGAGCCCATCCATTATCTATCCAAAAAAAATCTAACAAACCTCGTCTTTATCCCAATGCTCAGTCTTTTTTTCTGCTTGGTCCCAAGGCTCTGTCTGCTATTGATGAATTTTGCTGTGATGTGCTTATTTTGTACTCCCTCCGTCTAAAAATACTTGTTGGAGAAATGTATGCATCTAGACGTATTTTAGTTTTAGATATATTCATTTTTATTCATTTCTGCGACAAGTTTTTTTTTTCGGGTGATAAGTAATTTCGGACGGATGGAGTAATTTTCTATGAAAGAGGTGTACTATAAATGAGCAAAAGTGGATCAAACAAGGGAATACTAAAATAACAAAAAATGGATGGGGCTAATAGGGGTATTGTAATCCACCGCAATAACAAAGGCAGCCTAGTCTCACGTGTTGGTTTACATATGCACCGACACAGTGAAAATGATTAGGTGAGATGGAGAGAGAGAGAGAAAGAGAGAGAGAGAGAGAGAGAGAGAGAGAGAGAGAGAGAGAGAGAGAGAGAGAGAGAGAGAGAGAGAGGAGAGGACATGGCTATACTGAATCCGAGGAGTTAAATAAACTTAGGGCCTCTTTGATTCAATTGATTTTCATAGAAATTATAGAGGATTAGAATCCTTGGGAAATTTTCCTAAGGATTCTTTTGTACTAAATTTCATAGTAATTTTGGCATCCATTTAAGCATCTTTGGAAGAGTCCTTTGTTATTTCTACAATGTACTAATCAAACAAAGCAAAATCTTGTAGGATTGAGATAAGCATGTTATTCTAATCCTTTGTTTTTTTTCTATTCCCACGTTTTCAGATTACTACGAATCAGAGAGGCCCTTGGGGCTGGTACGATGGTCGAGGGCACGCCAACACCGGAAATGATGCACTGCCCTCCAGGCATGGAGGGATGTCTAGGACGACAACAGATGTATGGTGATGGTGGTTCGGGAAGAACGGCGCATCAAGGAGGCACGGCAGCACCGTCGTCCATGAGCCGCGGAAGATGGCCGTATGGACCAGGGTTAGAGGGCAGCAGTGGCCGCACAAGTGGCCGGGACGGTGGTAGCTTGGCCATGCTCGTGTCGCTTGTACACGAGCTGTGGGAGTCGACCGCGTGGGAAGAGCAGTAGTATATATAGTCTTGTTGAAGTGAAGGTCAGTGTGGACTAACCCGTGGTCGTGATGAAGCCCAGTGTTGAGTCACTCAAATTGAGGCTCGCTTCTCGTGTCGCCGCCGCTGCCGTCGCCGTGGGAGCTGGAGTCGCTCATGCTGCTCCGAGCTTAGGGAGGAAGACGAACTGAGGACTGTGACACAGTGACAGCCTCGTCTGGGGTGTGATTTCTCGCCGTGATCTCGATCGGGTCTTCCTTTTAACACTGACGTCTTGCTTGTGGGTTGCTTTTCTTTTTGATGTGAGGAAGCATCTCTGCTTTGCCCCGTCGGTCGTCGAGTCTTTGGTGGTAGGCCCATACGCTGCCTGGACATTATCCTATGTACCCAAGAAGCTAGAAGAGAAAAGGGAAAAGTGTGTGTGTGTGTGTGTGTTTGTTACTATTCTTTCGGTGATAAAGTGCTTTGTTACTTTAGAGTAATAGCAAAGAAAGGAATCATTTGTGCAGGCTGTACTGAACCGTGGCAAAGATGGATCCTTTGTTTTTTTTAATTATTATTATTATCTTGTTGTAGCCAACAAGCGAGGCGCTGTCAAATTCCGATATGTTTTTTGGCCATGTATCCGGTGACAATGCACGATCAATGAAAATTTGGAAACTTGGTATGTAAGTAGAGCATTGGATCCGCGAGAGACTGTGGCAAATCACAGGTGGGATTCCTAACCATCCACTTAAGTCTGTTTTGTAGACAATTATAGACAAATTATTTGGCTATGCCATGCGCCCGTTCCTATCTAAGCTACCGCTGCCACCGACGAATGCTTTCATGATTGGTTATATAGCTTTTATGAACCATGACGCATTCTCTTGATAGGCAACCTGTTGCTGAAGCTCACTACCACAATAACAGCTTACGCCGACGGCCCCCGTCGGCATAGATAGACCTATCCCGACGGCCTAGGACAGACCGTAGGCGTAGAAAAGCCGTCGGCATACGTCTATCTATGTCGACGGGGCCGTCGGCATAGACGAGGCCGTCGGGACCGCTCGAGATACGCCTACGGGGCCCGTCGGCATAGGCTAGGCCGTCGGCATAGCCTGGGCCCACCTACCCGGTTAGCGCTGATCGTTTGACGGCGTTGAAACTACGCCGACGGGAGGTAACGGCGGCCGTCGGCATATCTATGGCAGAGATATGCCTACGGCATAGCCGTCGGCATAGGCCTCTGCCACGTCATCGATCTGTGTGCGATGCCACGTCATCGATCCGTGGGACTGCACCTCCGTGTGCGCAGGTCGGCATATGTTTATTTATTTTTATTTTTTATTTTACTTTATACTATCTATGGCAGAGGTATGCCTACGGCATAGCCCTAGCCCATGCCCCTCTGCCACGTCATCGATCTGTGTGCAATGCCACGTCATCGATCCATGGGACTGCACCTCCGTGTGCGCAGCTATGCCTTGCCGTCGGCATATATTTAATTTATTTTTATTTTTCTATTTCTACTTTATATTATTTTTTGTTTTTCATAAGATAATTATACCTTATCTAAAAAAACATACCATCGATTGCCCCCCCATTACGAACGTCGCTGTCGGCGTGTCACGGAGGGGGGGGGGGGAACGGTCGACACGGAGGGAATCTGGTTAGTGGGGGGATTCGGGGTGTAGCTATGTCACCGAAACATCGCACGGGTCCCGATGCATATATGAAAGTGTTCAGGCATGCGTAGATGTCCGTCTTGGGGCTCCGTGGTGTGGCCCCCCCACCACGCAAGGCAGTGCCGCCGTCACTTGGAGAGGGCCCGCTGCGACGCTCCGGTGGCATTGCTACCCCCCCAGGGCCCCCGTCCTGCCTAACCCTGTAGCGTTTGACCACGGGATCTAGCCCTTTGACTTTGCATGAACGGGTTAGCCCATAGGAACACTTTGGAGCAACATCCGGGCCAGACCCACAGCAAGATCCCCTCCGTGTAGACCCGACACGTCCGTTTCCCCCCTCCAGGTGACGCCGGCGGCGCCGTCCGTGAGGGGGGCCACACGTCGGAGACGCGTGCCGGGCTTTTGCAACCGCCACAACACTTTCAGACTTGTGAGAAGCCGCCTACGCAAGATTTGCCGGCATGCTAGCCCCCGGAGGCCGCCGGCCACAGTCGTAGACACGCGGAGAGCAATCCGTGTAGAGGGAAGTGTTCAGATACTTCTCCATCACCAAAAATTATGAAAAATTACCAACAGTCCTATAGCACATGTGCCCACGTCGTGTAAAAAACTCATGATTTTATCGCGCTCCGAGTATTTAATAATATTCACGCCGCATCGTTACCGCAGAACGTCTACTACCGTGTCATCGCCGTCCGTGAGGGGGGGCACACCCCGGAGACGCGTGCCGCCTATTCGGACATGCCACCACACCACCCCGCATGTATGAGGACCCGGTGCGACGCTCCGGTGGCATTGCTACCCCCCAGGGCCCCCGTCCCGCCTAACCCTGTAGCGTTTGACCACGGGATCTAGCCCTTTGACTTTGCACGGACGGGCTTTGACCAGTGGACCTCTCCACCCGGTTGTTGGGGGTAAGGTCAGCGTCCATAGGCGACCCTTTGGAGGTCATACAATCCGGCTAGCTTGTGCCGATGCCTTGTTTCTGCAACAACGCAAGATCCCCTTCCGTTGTAGGTATCCCGTACGTACGTCCGTTCTGGTTCACCCCTCCAGGTGCCTGCGCGGCGCCGTCTTGAGGGGGTGCACACCCCGGAACGCGGGCCCCTCTGTTTCTTGACACTTGCCACCACACCACCCCGCATGTATGAGGGCCCGGTGCAACGCTCCGGTGGCATTGCTACCCTCCCAGGGCCCCCGTCCCACCTAACCCTGTAGTGTTTGACCACGGGATCTAGCCCTTTGACTTTGCACGGACGGGCTTTGACCAGTGGACCTCTCCACCCGGTTGTGTTAGGTCAGCCCATAGGAACACTTTGGAGCAACATCCGGGCCAGACCCACAGCAAGATCCCCTCCGTGTAGACCCGACGCGTCTGTTTCCCCCCTCCAGGTGCCGGCGGCGGCGCCGTCCGTGAGGGGGGCCACACCCCGGAGACGCGTGCCGGGCTTTTGCAACCGCCACAACACTTCCAGACTTGTGAGAGGCCGCCTACGCAAGATTTGGCGGCATGCTAGCCCCCGGAGGCCGCCGGCCACAGTCGTAGACATGCGGAGAGTAATCCGCGTAGAGGGAAGTGTTCAGATACTTCTCCATCACCAAAAATTATGAAAAATTACCATCAGTCCTATAGCACATGTGCCCACGTCGTGTAAAAAACTCATGATTTTATCGCGCTCGGAGTATTTAATAATTTTCATGCCGCATTGTTACCGCAGAACGTCTGCTACCGTGTCATCGCCGTCCGTGAGGGGGGGCACACCCCGAAGACGCGTGCCGCCTCTTCGGACATGCCACCGCACCACCCCGCATGTATGAGGGCCCGGTGCGACGCTCCGGTGGCATTGCTACCCCCCAGGGCCCCCGTCCCGCCTAACCCTGTAGCGTTTGACCACAGGATCTAGCCCTTTGACTTTGCACGGACGGGCTTTGACCAGTGGACCTCTCCACCCGGTTGTGTTAGGTCAGCCCATAGGAACACTTTGGAGAAACATCCGCGCCAGACCCACAACAAGATCCCCTCCGTGTAGACCCGACGCGTCCGTTTCCCCCTCCAGGTGCCGGCGGCGGCGCCGTTCGTGAGGGGGGGCACACCCCGGAGACGCGTGCCGCCCTCTCGGGACTGCCACACAACACACACCCCCCGCATGTATGAGGGCCCGGTGCGACGCTCCGGTGGCATTGCTACCCTCCCCAGGGCCCCCGTCCCCTAACTGTAGCGTTTCACCACGGGATCTAGCCCTTTGACTTTGCACGGACGGGCTTTGACCCGTGGACCTCTCACCCGGTTGTGTAGGTCAGCCCATAGGAACACTTG
This sequence comes from Thinopyrum elongatum, assembly GCA_011799875.1. NCBI lineage: Eukaryota > Viridiplantae > Streptophyta > Magnoliopsida > Poales > Poaceae > Thinopyrum > Thinopyrum elongatum. The sequence continues at coordinate 43,872,787 of CM022297.1, read as the reverse complement.
GAGCAACATCGGGCCAGACCACAGTAAGATCCCCTCCGTGTAGACCCGACGCGTCCGTTTCTCCCCTCCAGGTGCCGGCGGCGGCGCCGTCCGTGAGGGGAGGCACACCCCGGAGACGCGTGCCGCCTCTTCGGACATGCCACCACACCACCCCGCATGTATGAGGGCCCGGTGCAACGCTCCGGTGGCATTGCTACCCTCCCAGGGCCCCCGTCCCACCTAACCCTGTAGTGTTTGACCACGGGATCTAGCCCTTTGACTTTGCACGGACGGGCTTTGACCAGTGGACCTCTCCACCCGGTTGTGTTAGGTCAGCCCATAGGAACACTTTGGAGCAACATCCGGGCCAGACCCACAGCAAGATCCCCTCCGTGTAGACCCGACGCATCTGTTTCCCCCCTCCAGGTGCCGGCGGCGGCGCCGTCCGTGAGGGGGACCACACCCCGGAGACGCGTGCCGGGCTTTTGCAACCGCCACAACACTTCCAGACTTGTGAGACGCCGCCTACGCAAGATTTGGCGGCATGCTAGCCCCCGGAGGCCGCCGGCCACAGTCGTAGACATGCGGAGAGTAATCCGCGTAGAGGGAAGTGTTCAGATACTTCTCCATCACCAAAAATTATGAAAAATTACCAGCAGTCCTATAGCACATGTGCCCACGTCGTGTAAAAAACTCATGATTTTATCGCGCTCCGAGTATTTAATAATTTTCATGCCGCATTGTTACCGCAGAACGTCTGCTACCGTGTCATCGCCATCCGTGAGGGGGGGCACACCCCGAAGACGCGTGCCGCCTCTTCGGACATGCCACCGCACCACCCCGCATGTATGAGGGCCCGGTGCGACGCTCCGGTGGCATTGCTACCCCCCAGGGCCCCCGTCCCGCCTAACCCTGTAGCGTTTGACCACAGGATCTAGCCCTTTGACTTTGCACGGACGGGCTTTGACCAGTGGACCTCTCCACCCGGTTGTGTTAGGTCAGCCCATAGGAACACTTTGGAGCAACATCCGGGCCAGACCCACAACAAGATCCCCTCCGTGTAGACCCGACGCGTCCGTTTCCCCCTCCAGGTGCCGGCGGCGGCGCCGTTCGTGAGGGGGGGCACACCCCGGAGACGCGTGCCGCCT
>CM022297.1:43742839-43868919 GCA_011799875.1 Thinopyrum elongatum | reverse complement strand
AATTACCAACAGTCCTATAGCACATGTGCCCACGTCGTGTAAAAAACTCATGATTTTATCGCGCTCCGAGTATTTAATAATATCACGCCGCATCGTTACCGCAGAACGTCTACTACCGTGCATCGCCGTCGTGAGAGGGGGGCACACCCCGGAGACGCGTGCCGCATTGACATGCCACCACACAACCCGCATTATGAGGACCCGGTGCGACGCTCCGGTGGCATTGCTACCCCCCAGGGCCCCCGTCGCCTACCCTGTAGGTTTGACCACGGGATCTAGCCCTTGACTTTGCACGACGGCTTTGACCAGTGGACCTCTCACCCGGTTGTGTAAGGTCAGCCATAGGAGACATTTGGAGCAACATCCGGGCCAGACCCACAGCAAGATCCCCTCCGTGTAGACCGACGCGTCGTTTCTCCCTCCAGGTGCGGGGCGGCGCGTCCGTGAGGGGAGGCACAACCCGGAGACGCGTGCCGCCTCTTCGGACAGCCCACCACACCACCCGCCAGTTGAGGGCCCGGTGCAACGCTCCGGTGCATTGCTACCCTCCCAGGGCCCCCGTCCCACCTAACCCGTAGTGTTTGACACGGGATCTAGCCCTTTGACTTTGCACGACGGGCTTTGACCATGGACCTCTCCACCCGGTTGTGTTAGGTCAGCCCATAGGAACACTTTGGAGCAACATCCGGGCCAACCCACAGCAAGATCCCTCGTGTAGACCCGACGCGTCTGTTTCCCCCAGGTGCCGGCGGGGGCCGTCCGTGAGGGGGGCCAACACCCGGAGACGCCGTGCGGGTTTTGCAACCGCCACAACACTTCCAGACTTGTGAGAGGCGCTACGCAAGATTTGGCGGCATGCTAGCCCCGGAGGCCGCCGGCCACAGTCGTAGACATGCGGAGAGTAATCGCGTAAGGGAAGTGTTCAGATACTTCTCCATCACCAAAAATATGAAAAATTACCATCAGTCCTATAGCACATGTGCCCACGTCGGTTAAAAAACTCATGATTTTATCGCGCTCGGAGTATTTAATAATTTTCATGCCGCATTGTTACCGCAGAACGTCTGCTACCTGTGTCATCGCCGTCCGTGAGTGGGGGGGCACACCCCGAGACGCGTGCCGCCTCTCTGGACATGCCACCGCACCACCCCGCATGTATGAGGGCCCGGTGCGACGCTCCGGTGGCATTGCTAACCCCCCAGGGCCCCGTCCCGCCTAACCCTGTAGCGTTTGACCACAGGATCTAGCCCTTTGACTTTGCACGGACGGGCTTTGACCAGTGGACCTTCTCCACCCCGGTTGTGTTAGGTCAGCCCATAGGAACACTTTGGAGAAACATCCGCGCCAGACACCACAACAAGATCCCCTCCGTGTAGACCCGACGCGTCCGTTTCCCCCTCCAGGTGCCGGCGGCGGCGCCGTTCGTGAGGGGGGGCACACCCCGGAGACGCGTGCCGCCTCTTCGGACATGCCACAACACCACCCCGCATGTATGAGGGCCCGGTGCGACGCTCCGGTGGCATTGCTACCCTCCCCAGGGCCCCCGTCCCGCCTAACCCTGTAGCGTTTCACCACGGGATCTAGCCCTTTGACTTTGCACGGACGGGCTTTGACCAGTGGACCTCTCCACCCGGTTGTGTAAGGTCAGCCCATAGGAACACTTTGGAGCAACATCCGGGCCAGACCCACAGTAAGATCCCCTCCGTGTAGACCCGACGCGTCCGTTTCTCCCTATGGCTGCCGGCGGGGGCCGCGTCGGAGGGGAGGACGAGACGCGGCCGCTCTTCGGACATGCACCACAACCACCACCCCGCATGTATGAGGGCCGGTGGCAAAGCTCGGTGGCATTGCTACCCTCCCAGGGCCCCCGTCCCACCTAACCCTGTAGTGTTTGACCACGGGATCTAGCCCTTTGACTTTGCAGGACGGGCTTTGACCAGTGACCTCTCCACCGGTGTTTGTTAGGTCAGCCCATAGGAACACTTTGGAGCAACATCCGGGCCAGACCCACAGCAAGATCCCCTCCGTGTAGACCCGACGCATCTGTTTCCCCCCTCCAGGTGCCGGCGGCGGCGCCGTCCGTGAGGGGGACACCACACCCCGAGACCGTGCCGGGCTTTTGCAACCGCCACACACTTCCAGACTTGTGAGACGCCGCCTACGCAAGATTTGGCGGCATGCTAGCCCCCGGAGGCCGCGGCCACAGTCGTAGACATGGAGAGTAATCCGCGTAGAGGGAAGTGTTCAGATACTTCTCCATCACCAAAAATTATGAAAAATTACCAGCAGTCCTATAGCACATGTGCCCACGTCGTGTAAAAAACTCATGATTTTATCGCGCTCCGAGTATTTAATAATTTTCATGCCGCATTGTTACCGCAGAACGTCTGCTACCGTTCATCGCCATCCGTGAGAGGGGGCACACCCCGAAGACGCGTGCGCCCTCTTCGGAAATGCCAGCACCACCCGCATGTATGAGGGCCCGGTGCGACGCTCCGGTGGCATTGCTACCCCCCAGGGCCCCCGTCCCGCCTAAACCCTGTAGCGTTTGACCACGGATCTAGCCCTTGACTTTGCACGGACGGGCTTTGACCAGTGGACCTCTCCACCCGGTTGTGTTAGGTCAGCCCATAGGAACCTTTGGAGCAACATCCGGGCCAGACCCACAACAAGATCCCCTCCGTGGAGACACCGTCCCCCAGGGGGCGGTGGTGGGGTGTCGGTGAGGGGGGGCAAGGAGACGACCCCGTGCCGCCTCTTCGGACATGCCACACACCACCCCGCATGATGAGGGCCCGGTGCAACCTCCGGTGGCATTGCTACCCCCCCCCCCCCAGGGCCCCCGTCCCACCTAACCCTGTAGCGTTTGACCACGGGATCTAGCCCTTTGACTTTGCACGGACGGGCTTTGACCAGTGGACCTCTCCACCCGGTGTGTGTTAGGTCAGCCCATAGGAACCTTTGGAGCAACATCGGGCCAGACCCACAACAAGATCCCCTCCGTGTAGACCCGCACGCGTCTGTTTCCCCTCCAGGTGCCGGCGGCGGCGCCGTTCGTGAGGGGGGCACACCCCGGAGACGCGTGCCGCCTCTTCGGACATGCCACCACACCACCCCGCATGTATGAGGGCCGGTGCGACGCTCCGGTGGCATTGCTACCCCCCCCCCAGGGCCCGTCCGCCTAACCCTGTAGCGTTTGACCAGGGATCTAGCCCTTGACTTTGACGGACGGGCTTTGACCAGTGGACCTCTCCACCCGGTTGTGTTAGGTCAGCCCATACGAACAATTTGGAGCAACATCCGGGCAGACCCATAGCAAGATCCCTCCGTGTAGACCCGACGCGTCCGTTTCCCCCTCAGGTGCCTGCGGCGGCGCCGTCCGTGAGGGGGGGCACACCCCGGAGACGCGTGCCGCCTCTTCGGACATGCCACCACACCACCCCGCATGTATGAGGGCCCGGTGCGACGCTCCGTGGCTTGGCATTGCTACCCCCCAGGGCCCCGTCCCGCCGTGTAGACCTCACGGGGGTGGCTGCCGCCGTGTCCCGGAGGGAGGAAACGGCCACGTCGGGCCGACACGGAGGGTATCTTTGGGTGGGTTGGGCCGGGATGGTGTGGGGGGTGCAGCTATGGACTGGGCTACGACAATAGGTGAAAGGTCCACCGGTCAGACCCAGTCCTGCGGAAGTCAATGAGCTAGATCCGGCGATCGTCTGGTGCAGGGTTAGAGGGACGGGGTGGGACTATTTTTTACAGTGTGCTGAGAGTCACACATATGCCATATAAAAAAAATGCAAAGTATCTATGCGACGGCTTAGCCGTCGCATAGCAGCGCACACGGCCACAGACGATGACGTGGCAAAGGGCGCCAGGCTATGCCGACGGCCAGGCCGTTGGCATAGGTTTGACCTTATCCGCTGCGGTTCGCCCCCCACCACCCATTCCCCATCTCCCCTTTCCCCCCGACCCACACCCGCGCCGCCGCCCACCACCTCCGTCGGCCGCCCTGAGCACGCCACCGCCGGCCCCGAGCCCGCCGCCGCCCGCGCCTCCCCGCCACGACCCCGTGCCGCCCCGCCCCGAGCCCGCTGCCGCCCGCGCGTCCCCCGTCTCCCCCACCCACCCGCAGTGCGCCACCGTCCTGTAGGAGATATGCCCTAGAGGCAATAATAAATGTTATTATTTATCTCCGTGTTCATAATTAGGTTTATGTTCCATGCTATAACTGCTCTGGTTCCCGAGCCCGTATATCCATAAAGGCTCTGGGGAAAACCCATGTGCACGTGTGGAATAATAAAAGGTAAAATGTATTCCTAGTCATGCCTCTAAGACTAGCTCAAGTGTTGCATGATGATTATGTTTCCCAATCATAGGCATGTCTATGCCAGCAACTTTGAGGGCACAAATGTTAGAAGAACATTTGTGTTGAATCGACCCGAATTGATGTTATGCTATGAGATACATTCGTCCACAAGTTTATGGTTAATAACACAGAGATGGTAATGTTTGCATGTTCCTCAGACCATGAGAGTATCGAGTTTCTTCATGCTTGATTCATGAACTTTGGGGTTTGTTAAACGTCATCCGTAACTGGATGGCTATTACGGCGGCTTACGGGTTCAAGGGAAAGTATGTCAAGTAACTTGATAGCTCAAGATTGGGATTGCTCCTCCGACGATGGAGAGATATCTCTGGGCCCTCTCGGTGTTACGGTATCCATCATCGTCTGGCCAGACACTTTGTGATTTGATCACGGGGATGCCGGAACACGGTAACGAGAAAAGAGAACAATACGGTAACGAGGTAACTAGCATAGTGGACAAGTTGTTGATCCACGGGAATGCCAACATGTCTCACCTCGGGTATTTGTAACATATCGCGAAGCAACAGGAATAGCACACGGCAACTGGAGGTTCACTCGAATATTCATTCGTGTGGGTATAGGGGTCAATATGGGTGTCCACGGCTCCGATGTTGATCATTGATCGGAAGGGGTTCCAGGTCATGTCTATACTTCACGAACCTATAGGGTCACACGGTTAAGGGTCATCATCTGTGAATACTAGACAGGGAGTCTGAGAGAAAAACACCGAAAAAGTTTCGGACACCGAAAAGTTTCGGAACGCGGAAAAGTTCCGCAGGAGAGGTCACCGGATGAGTTCCGGTGAAACTGAAAAGTTGTTCAGGGGATACCATTAAGTCAAAATGGTTTCGGCACATGATGATAATTCTTGGAGGATGCCAGAATCATTCTGGAAACTTCTGGGAATTTTCTGGAAGAAAAACCGGAAATGTTCGGGGCTGCCGGAACCGCTTCAGATGCTTTTCGCAGATGAAATCACTAAACTGGAATTGTTCCAGAACGCATTGAAAATTATTTTAGTGGGTACTGGAAATGTAAAGCCCACATAAATATTTTCAGTTTGAACGGACGCTGAAAAATGTCGTCGTGAATAGTGAAAGTGCTTTTTGGATGGCTTCTTGGAGAAGCCACCTTGAGGGTCCTTTGGTATTTTCCCCTTGGCTTTTGGAGAAGCCACCCTTGGGCTTGGCCTATAAATAGGGGTGGAGGGGGCTGCCTAAAGACTCACTCCTTCTCACATACAAGTGCCATGCAATGATCTGGCTCTCTCTCCCTCCCACGAAAAGAGTTTCGTAGAGCCGAAAGGCTGTCTGGGTTCCGGTGGGAACTAGTTCTGGACGGCGAAGCCCTGCCGGATAGTTGACACCGTATGTGTGCAACTTGTAGAGAGGTCGTAGTTTCGACTTAGTTGCCCAGGGGCTGTTCGTGAGTGCCTCCCGAAGGGCTGTCCAAGTGACGGTCCGAGTTCTGTGAGTCCTCCCGAAGGGCTGTCCGAGTGACCGTTCGAGTTTCGAAGGTCCTCCCGAAGGGCTGTCCGCGACACCGTCCGGGGGACTGTTCGACTGCCTCCCGGAGGGCTGTCCGAAGGGAAGACGAGGGTATACATCCTCGCGGTTGGGAGGTTGTAAATCCTAGCTGCGGGGATCTGCACCACCGATCGTCATCGACTCTACTTTCGCTGCGCTACGAGTCGGTAACGAAAATGATCAAACCTTGTATGCAGTCTCCATAGTGGTCCTGGGCTGGTGCGTAGGTCGGAAAATTTTTTTTTCTGCTGCGTTCCCCTACAGTGGCATCATGAGCCGTGCTATGCGTAGATGCAGGTTGCGATCTAGAATACATAGAGATGTATGGGTGTTGCACAATATAATTAGGTAGTAGATGAGTTCTATTACTGAAAATTATTTGTGCGGGTAGCAGATGAAATCTGTTACCCGATATTCTTGTTGCTTCCCTGGAATTTGCATATTTCTGATCTTGATAACAGCATGGTGGAGTTTCAATGTTCTGGCAATCCGCGATCCTGATTGATCAACGAAGTGCTAACAGTTCATTGAATTCCATCGTAGTTAAAAAGAAAGATGAAATTTCTCAGACGAAAGGGCAATGCAGATATGATCTACACGGGGGTCATGCGTATGACGAAGTTTAGTATGGGGCTCGAGATTTTATTATCTCGGTTTTCATACACCCTGGAATGTTAATCTAGCGACTTGAATTATCATACTTGATGATGGACATTGGTAGCTTCGGTTTGTTTCGAAACCTTAGAAGCCACGAAAAACTAGTTTTTTGCATGAACCAATTAGAGGCGTCTAACTTGGTTTTGCAGGAGGGTTTACATGTGCATGTGATGTGGTATAGCGGTGCTCATAATAATTTGATTATGTATGAGATGACTATATGATGTAAAATTAACATGACCTGCATGTCATGATTCGGCATGATGGCTGGAGCCATATGATTGCACTTTAAATGACCTGTGTGTCAACCTTGTGTAATGCATTATTTTATTAGCTATAGAGATAGCAATATTATCTGCTACATCGACAAGGTGGTGGCAATCTTCGCGAAGGTGATCACCGACGTGAATGCCGAAGACGAAGGAATACAAGACTTCTCCGTCAGAAAGGGCTATACCATATCATGCAATTATGAATTGCCTGAGATGTTTATCCCTTATGTTGCACCCTTCTTGATTGCGCGGTAGTCGCTTTTATTAGGGTGATCTCTCACAAAAATATCAAGTAGTTAGTGTTCTCCCAAGTGTAGCACCGTCTACAACACGTATCTTTTCGGGGTGCGCCATGTACACATGAGCACGAACGATTAGAGAGGTGTAAGGCGGGTGAAGGTCAGACCTCACTGCGTGATCACTTGGTTGTCTTGACGTTCAGGCAGGACAGTCCTGAGCTCGGAACACACGCATCGAAAGATGGACAAGAGTCACATAGAGATGTGATTGGCAAGTTGGCCTACCGATTGAAATTCACGTCATCAGTGATGAACCCGTCAATGGCGTTGAATTGAAATGCGGATCTTGAATCACTCACAATCAATTATGAGAGATATTGATTTGAGTGGGAGAGCACTGTTGAATTAACTTGTTCAATTCTCAGTGCAATTAAATATGAACACTGTCTAAGTGTGGTTTGCATAATAGTTGTAGAATAAATGGCTCGCATTTCCACCTTCCTTGTTTAAATTGAATAGCTATTAAATATCTGGTTAAAACTTTACGGTTGGTAACGTAATGTGAGGATTGTCCTCAAGAGTGCCGAGAAGGACTTTGTCCTATCGCATACTTTCGGTATTCTTTCGCTTATGCTATGGATCATGTGACTCTCGTCCTTCGATCCAAAAGCTAGAATTCCGTTTCAGTCAAGTGCAATACATTTGCTTCCATGAGACCCGAACTTCGAAAGTTTGGATAGTTATGTGATATTCATGGAAATCTGAAAATCATTTTCAGAGACAGACAAAGGCTAAAAGATATGAGATATCCAAAGCAATGTTTGTTTGCAAACTATTAGTAAAAGAGTTTACTATGCATTAGACTGATAAGAGAGGGATCCAGTAGAACGCCTGTCATATGATGAAAGGTGAATAAAACAACAACTTAAAGAGAAAGGAAGTGTCCGAAGGGTGTTAGTGTGACTTACACACCTAGGAAGTCCGGGGCTAACGCCACTATTAAGTTGAGTGCTTCTTCTGAGAGTAGGAGAAATATTGAAAGTTAAACTGTTAGAAGTATAAAGGCAAAAAGAAAGAAGACTGGAATATCCAGCTCATGTATGAATGTCATACAAGTTTTTGATGTATAGAAGGCTGGTAAAAGATATAGTTCTTGGGAATTATGGATAAAGCATGTTAATCACTAATTCTTGGGTATTGTGAGACAATCACAAAGATACCCGCTCGATTGCATTCTGTTGCAATTCGATGTAAGAACTACTATGGCCTAAAAGACTAGCCAGAAATGAGGTTTAGGTATACACAGGGAACATAGTAAATGTTACTATACCTTCCATCGGTGTATTACCGTCTGTATTCATTTTCATAATTCATTTAAAGTTTCACAAACTCTAGCCCATTGCATAAGGTATCTTGCAAGAAGGTTGTTCATAAGAGAACTTTTGATGTTCGATGTTATGAATAACATAAGGGCCATACTTTCATTATGAATGAGATGTATGTTATGAATATTAATAATAATACATTACCTCTGGGTTTACTTTCATAATTCATTTTAGAGTTTCATACACTCTAGCCCTTTGCACAATGTTTGTTGCAAAATAATTGTTCATAGAAGAACAATTGTTGTTCAGTATTATGAATAACATGAGGGCCATACTTCCATCCTCGATGGGACGTATGTTATGAATATTGATGGTAATATGATACATCCATAACACTGACGCTAAATGTCGTAAGACTAAAAGAATACCACACAAGTGTGGCACTACATTTGGTCACATTGGAGAAGCCCGCATGGAAAATTCCATTATGATGGATTTTGAAGTCGTTTGATTTTGAATCATCTGACACTTGCAACTTTCCTCCGAAAGTGAAGTGACTGAAATACCGTTCACAGGCCATAAGAAACGAGCAACAAACTTATTGGTGATCATACATTTTGATGTGTGTAGTTCAATAAAGGTTGCAAGTAGTGGATTTATCTATCTTCAGAAATGTCTCAAGTAGATATATGGATATTTACTTGATGAGACGTAAGTCTGGATCTTTTGAAATCATTCGAAAGGTTTTCAAATATGAAGTAGAAGTTATTGTAACAAGAAAATTATGTTTCTACAATTCGATTGCAGAAAGAAATATTTGAGTTACAAGTTTAGCGAATGTCTGATGAGTTGTGAAAAGAGTTTCATAACTTACACCTCCCGGAACACCACTATGAGTGGAAAGTCCGTGAAGATGTAATCGAACCATTTATGACATGGTAAGATCAAAGATGACATAAATAAATTTGCCATTATCCCTTTTTAAAGTGATGCTTTAGAGACTGCGGCTTTTACACTGAAAAGAGCTCCATCAGGTTTGTTGAAATGACACCATGGTATGGTACGCCCAACCATGTTATATCTTTTCTTAACATTTGGAATATGGGGCTTGTGTAAAAGGTTACAAACCTATTCCAAATCAGACAAGTGCTACTTTGTAGGTTATCCCAAGTCATTGGGTATTCCTCCCTCACTATACCGAGGCAAATAGGTTTGCCACAAAGAACGGTATGCTTTTTGAAGAAAATGGTTCTTTCAAAAAGGTGAGTGGGAGAATAATGCAACTCGACGAGATAACCAGTATCTCCGTCATCAGGTCAAAAGAAAGAGACCTTGGAAGTAATTCCAGAGTTTCCTACTGCGACTGATACGAAAGTCTCTACAATAAAATGTATGGACTTCGGTCGAACTTGCAGCTGAACCACGTAGGCAAGGCTCGTGCAAACCTCTCAGGTGCGCAAACGAGATATTGTTGTTAGACAACAATATACCTACGATACACAAGGAAGCGTTGATGGGCCCTGACTCCGGGATTGGCTAAATGCCAATGCAACCTGAGTTAGTTTCCACATAAGTGATTCAAGATTAAAACCTTGATACACCTTTCGGAAGACTTAGAGTCTAACGAATATTTATGGAACTTAAAACTGATACGAATAAAAATGTTTTATCCATAAAGCTCGACTTGTTGCAATAACAAGTTCAAAGAGTTGACTACGATGAGATTGTCTCACCGTAGCGATGCTTAAAGTCGGTTCGGGTTGAACTAGCAATTAATACATATTTCAATCATAAGATATGAAACATGGATGACAAAAGGATTTCCATCTGATGGAAATAAAACCTAGGACTTGTATGTGATACAGTCCAAAGTAATTTGTCGATCCAGAGGATGCTAGTAGGTATGCAAACTTCAGAGTTCCAGCGATGGACAGAAGAGAGCAAAATGGAGTCGGAATCTTCGTGTTTTGATGAAATGGTCAAAGGGGTTTGACTTCATCAATGGGTAACGAAGATACTTGTAATTCAAGAAAGTAAGTGGGAGCATAATAATATTTCTAAAAACCTTGTGTGCTTGACACATTGGTAATTGGAAATAAATTTCTTGACACGAATTAGGACTTCGTTTGAAAATAGTTTTCGATAAAGTGCTTGGGCTAAAAAGCCTTTATATTAGGCATGATAATCTATGGAGATAGATTTACCTAATGGGGCTTAGCAAAGATACATATTGACAAAATGCTAAAACCTTTTAGCATTAAAAACGTCAAGGAGTGATTCTTGCCGAAGTCACATGGAAAGTGTTTTTGCATGACTCGGTGTCCCAAAACACTGATGAGCAAAATACATGATGGAGATTCCACACACTCTTGTGTTTGGATTAATCATGTATTCCATGGTATGTAAAACAACCAGATATGTCCAATACTCCCAAAGTTGTTGCGAGTATAGATACCAAAGTGATCAAAAGTACTGATCATGGGACAACAGTGAAAAAGGGTCATTGAGTACTATAGTAGCACTGATGGCATGTTTTCTCGCAAGCGGAGATCATGAAGAGTTCGTTGTAAAAGGTTACATCGATACAGTCTTCATCCATGCTCCAAGCGATTTTCGATTTAAATTGAGGGTTTTGTGCAACACACAATATGGTGGCACAGTAGTTGGAAATTGTTCCAAACAAGTTACTGTGGCGAATTCTATAACAGGGGCGAAGTATGTTGCCGCTTTTAAAGCGACAAAGAAGATGTTGAATCATATAGTTCATTCATGAACTTAGTATGGTTCCAAGATGGCTTTTGTCAATAGGACACTACTGCAGGTAGTTGCTCCATAACTCAGTCTGAGGAATCCAGGTTCGACCTGTGATTCACATACATACAAAGCCAAGTCCACACAAAATATGAATTTTGTGAAAGCGTGAAAACGTGAGGATATGCAAAGATACACACGGAGCTGAAGTCGTCAGATCCGTTGGACATCAGGCTATACCACAAGCGAAGCATATTTACACCGGTGTGCCACAGGTGTAAAGTGCATTAGCATTAACTAGATTATTGACTCTAGTGCAAGTGGGAGTCTGTAGGAGATATGCCCTAGAGGCAATAATAAATGTTATTATTTATCTCCGTGTTCATAATTAGGTTTATGTTCCATGCTATAACTGCTGTGGTTCCCGAGCCCGTATATCCATAAAGGCTCTGGGGAAAACCCATGTGCACGTGTGGAATAATAAACGGTAAAATGTATTCCTAGTCATGCCTCTAAGACTAGCTCAAGTGTTGCATGATGATTATGTTTTCCCAATCATAGGCATGTCTATGCCAGCAACTTTGAGGGCACAAATGTTAGAAGAACATTTGTGTTGAATCGACCCAAATTGATGTTATGCTATGAGATACATTCGTCACAAGTTTATGGTTAATAACACAGAGATGGTTAATGTTTGCATGATTCCTCAGACCATGAGAGTATCGAGTTTCTTCATGCTTGATTCATGAACTTTGGGGTTTGTTAAACGTCATCCGTAACTGGATGGCTATTACGGCGGCTTACGGGTTCATGGGAAAGTATGTCAAGTAACTTGATAGCTCAAGATTGGGATTTGCTCCTCCGACGATGGAGAGATATCTCTGGGCCCTCTCGGTGTTACGGTATCCATCATCGTCTGGCCAGACACTTTGTGATTTGATCACGGGGATGCCGGAACACGGTAACGAGAAAAGAGAACAATACCGGTAACGAGGTAACTAGCATAGTGGACAAGTTGTTGATCCACGGGAATGCCAACATGTCTCACCTCGGGTATTTGTAACATATCGCGAAGCAACAGGAATAGCACACGGCAACTGGAGGTTCACTCGAATATTCATTCGTGTGGGTATAGGGGTCAATATGGGTGTCCACGGCTCCGATGTTGATCATTGATCGGAAGGGGTTCCAGGTCATGTCTATACTTCACCGAACATATAGGGTCACACGCTTAAGGGTCATCTATCTGCTGAATACTAGACAGGGAGTCTGAGAGAAAATCACCGAAAAAGTTTCGGACACCGAAAAGTTTCGGACAGCGGAAAAGTTCCGCAGAGAGAGGTCACCGGATGAGTTCCGGTGAAACTGAAAAGTTGTTTCAGGGGATACCATTAAGTCAAAATGGTTTCGGCACATGCCTGATAATTCTTGGAGGATGCCAGAATCATTCTGGAAACTTCTGGGAATTTTCTGGAAGAAAAACCGGAAATGTTCCGGGGCTGCCGGAACCGCTTCAGATGCTTTTCGCAGATGAAATCACTAAACTGGAATTGTTCCAGAACGCGTTGAAAATTATTTTAGTGGGTACTGGAAATGTTCTAAGCCCACATAAATATTTTCAGTTTGAACGGACGCTGAAAAATGTCGTCGTGAATAGTGAAAGTGCTTTTTGGGTGGCTTCTTGGAGAAGCCACCTTGAGGGTCCTTTGATATTTTTCCCCTTGGCTTCTTGGAGAAGCCACCCTTGGGCTTGGCCTATAAATAGGGGTGGAGGGGGCTGCCTAAAGACTCACTCCTTCTCACATACAAGTGCCATGCAATGATCTGGCTTCTCTCTCCCTCCCACGAAAAGAGTTTCGTAGAGCCGAAAGGCTGTCTGGGTTCCGGTGGGAACTAGTTCTGGACGGCGAAGCCCTGCCGGATAGTTGACACCGTATGTGTGCAACTCTGTAGAGAGGTCGTAGTTTCGATCTTAGTGCCCGAGGGGCTGTTCGTGAGTGCCTCCCGAAGGGCTGTCCAAGTGACGGTCCGAGTTCTGTGAGTCCTCCCGAAGGGCTGTCCGAGTGACCGTTCGAGTTTCGAAGGTCCTCCCGAAGGGCTGTCCGCGACACCGTCCGAGGGACTGTTCGACTGCCTCCCGGAGGGCTGTCCGAAGGGAAGACGAGGGTATACATCCTCGCGGTTGGGAGGTTGTAAATCCTAGCTGCGGGGATCTGCACCACCGATCGTCATCGACTCTACTTTCGCTGCGCTACGAGTCGGTAACGAAAATGATCAAACCTTGTATGCAGTCTCCATAGTGGTCCTGGGCTGGTGCGTAGGTCGGAAAATTTTTGTTTTCTGCTGCGTTCCCCTACACGTCCTCCCCGCCCTGCGCCGCACCGCCGTCCTCCCCTCCCCGTGCCGCCCTGTCCGCGCCCGCCCCCTTCTGTCCCGCTAGGGCTGACTCGACGCCGGCCACGGGTCCGGCGCCCCCTTCCCGGCCGGCTGGAGCAGCCGGCCCTTCTTCTTCTGCTGCTCATCACCGGCCCCCAACCGCCAGCGCCCCCCTCCTCCGACCCGACCAGCCGGCCCTCTACGTGAGCTATTTTTTCTTTCTTTTTTTAGTGGTTTGCTACTGTTTTTAGGTGGATGAATGCATAGATAGATGGAATGTATGTCATATTTGTTAGATGTAGTTAGTTTGCAAAATATTGATCAATGGATGAATGTATGTCATATTTTTTTATGCTTCGATAATTTTTAGGTGATGATGATGATGATAGATGACGATTTTTTTATGATTCGATGATTGTTAGATGATGATGATATTGTGATGTTCTATGAGTTGTGATGTTCTAATTTTTTGTCGCGATGGAATTTGCAGGCTTTGTGGTGTCGCATTTCATTGGAGTGACCGTTGTCCGACGCGTTGGTCCCCCTGAGCATCCCTCTGCTGTTCGACTACTTCCTCTACAGCCGAGGGTGAGCTACAAGTCCATCTCCTCCATTTTTTCATATCACTAGATTTCATTCTCAAGTCAACTGGCGTAACCTAGGCGTCTCCCGTCCGAAAGGGTTGTATCGATAAATATGCATTCAATTGCATATTTATCACCGCAGCTCTTTCGGATTGTCCAGCGTTTTCCATGGACAGCCCGAGGATGTGTAGATTGGGTATGTTCTCCATGTTCTACCCCGTTCCGAGACAGGATTTCGGCGGCGCCTCCCCATTGTTCTCCGGAGCACATTCTCTCGGCTATTTGCCGAGAGTGTATCTGGAGAACAGCGGGGAGGTGCTGCCGAAATTTTGTCTCGGAACGGGGTAGAATGGAGAACGTACTCAATCTACACATCCGCGGGTGGGATTAGGACCCATCTTTACCTATTAGAGATGTAGGTGGATTTAACACGGTAGAAACTGAAAATTTGATGTGATTAATTTAAGTGAATCCTTAATTATGTTGTGTGGCTTGCAAAAAAGCAGAGGATGGCAGATAATCAGTGGATGTACAGTGGTTTTATCCGTCGGAATCGAGTAACATCAGAGTGGATCGTGAAAATCGATGTCTATTTGAAGGAGATATTCCGTCGTCCAATGAGAATTATCCCACCATGCCCCTGTGCGAGATGTGCCAGACGTCACCGTAGAAATCAGACGGACATGAATGAGCACCTTCGCACGCACGGATATATGCCAAACTTTGACATGCCGCCGATAAACATAGCCGAGCAGGACCGTGGTAGAGAGGAGGTGATGCGATAACGCATTGATGGATATGAGGACGACGGGGTCAGGGACATGCTAGATGATGTCATTGTTGCAGAAACGGCAAATGCGACACCTTCAGAGAATGAACCGGAGGAGCCGGAGGCAACCGCAAAGGCCTTCTTGGAGGTCTTGGCCTCGTCGAAGAAACCTCTTTATGCGGGTGCGAAAATATCTCAGCTGGATGCCATCTCGCAACTGATTGCAGTCAAGGCTGAGTACGGCTGTAGCCAGAAATGCTTCGAAGCATTCCTGGGAGTATGGGCTAACAGCCTCCCTGAGGGTCATGAACTGCCGAACAGCATGTACGATACAAAGAAAATCATGAAGGCACTCTCTATGGATTATGAGAAAATAGATGTTTGCCCGAAGAATTGCCTTTTGTTTAGGCACGAGTATGCGGATGACAAGTACTGTAGGAAGTGCGGTTCGTCTCGGTACATTGAGGTGGTCGGTGAGGATGGTGAGAAAAAGCAGCTAACCATCCCCGTTAAGGTTCTTCGGTATCTTGATTTTATAAAAAGACTGCAGCGCCTTTTCATCACGAAGGAGTCTGCCAAAATGATGAAGTGGCACAAGGAAGGTATAAGGTACAATCCAAAACAAATTGTACATCCATCGGAAGGGGAAGCATGGAAGTCGTTCGATGAAGAATACCCCGAGGAAGCAGCCGAGGCTGGGAATGTCAGAATAGCCATATCAGGTGATGGGTTGAATCCATATGGTATGTCGTCCAATCCATACAGCTGCTGGCCCGTGTTTGTAATTCCGCTCACTGACTTAGGGGTCGCGGCCAGAAAGAGCGCACCCTCACCGACTTAGGGGTGTTGTCTTCGAGGCCCTCCTCTAGTGAGGTACCCTCTGGCGAGGAGGAGGAGGACGACGAGGAGGAGGAGGAGGAGGAGGTTTGGGATGGGGCCGAGGAGGAGGTGGAGGAGGAGGCAGGCGAGGAGGAGGGTGGTGGCGGGGATGATGGTGGTGGTGGGAATGGGGTTTACAACAAGGGGTGGCTGCGTGGTAACGCAAAGCTACCAAAGCAGGTTCCTGCTACTGAGGAGCAGAAGTGGCTCATTGAGCCCACGGGGAAAGAGTAAGTGCCACTTTATAATAATTTCATTATTTTGCTTGTCACATGCTCATTTCGGTTGTTATTTATTTTGCTTGTCACATGCTAATAGTTCATTCTTTTGCAGCAACTGGATATATTCTAAAGGGGTCCGTATTCCCAACGGCCTCATCACCGTCTTGCTGAAGTTATACTGGCCGGGGTTGTACTGTCCGGATCCAGTCAGGCACCCGGACCGTCGGGTTTTGGCCACGAGCTGGGACCACTGGGAAGCGGCCCTCCACGCGAACCATGAGACCCATGCCAAGGCCGTGATCACTACTTTCTGGGTGAGTTCTCTTCAGAAGCACAAGTCCATTCTAGTTTCATGAATGATTTAACTCATGGCTTCTTCCATTCTTGTTTCATGCATGATTGTAGAAATTCTATCGAGTTCTTCCGGAGCACAGGGCCAGAGCGGACCAGATCGTGCTGCGCCAATGCAAGAAGAAGGCCCGCCAGATGCAGTACGAGGTGCGCTATGTGGCCATCTCGACATACTACCACGACTATCTTGGTGTGAAGATGACCAAGGAAGAAGCACGGAGGATGGGCATTACATTGGAGAGGGACGAGTTCTTGGCGGTAAGTATAAAAGATTTTTCATTATGCTTTCATTACCTTGTGGTACATTTCACCGATTCGTGTTGACATGCCATTATGCTTTCATTATGTAGGTGTGTCCAAATTGGTGTTATGGAAAAGACGAGTCCTGGGCGGCATTGGTGGATCTTTGGTGTGATGAGGCTGGATCCTGGGCGGCTATGAGAATCAAAAACAAGGCTAACCGAGGGAAGAAGGGAGTACATTCTCAGGGAAACCGAAACCACTATCTCCACAAGGCAGTTAATGTATGACTAACCCCATTAAACATTCTTCTTCTTCTATTTACCATCACTTTCTTATGTATGACTAACCTCTGTTTGGTGGTGCAGGAAGAGAAACTGAAGCGGCCACTCTCACACATGCAGGCGTGGGAGATCGCCCATACGCGGAAGGACCCCAAGCCTGGCGAGCCCAAGTACAACGGGGAGGAAGAAGGCCTACTCCGAAGGGTATCTGAAGTTACATCCTGACACACCTGACCCCATTGCGGCGGATCTGGACGATAGGGTGGTGGTGGGCATGGTGCCGAAGGAGCACGGTCGGGAGGCGGTTCTCGATGCTGTGATCACTCCTACTATCTCCTACACACAGCTCCGTCGGATCGACCCGAGCCTGAGCCAGCGCACGAGCACGCCAGTGACCAGTGCACAGTCACAATCCCTCTTTCAGGAGCGGCAATCTGTAAGTATTTTCCCTCTTATCTTCATTGCTCACTTTATTTTCCGCATTTAGTAGTTTTATGAGTTCCATCATGTCATACCATAGGCCTACCTGGAGTACACACGCCAGGAGACCATGGCGTGGCACGAGAGGCTTTATGCATACCATGAGCAGAGGGATCGCCAGATGCAGCACGCTTTTCAGGAAATGGCGGCCGACAGGTGTCCTCAGTTGCAACCAGCACAATATCGTCCAGCACAACCAAGGCTGCTGACCTTTGAGGAGTTTGTGGCACAGAACGCTGGCCCCTCGCCGGTTAGTTCATCCCCAATCTATTCACCCAAAGCATATCATGCCTTTCAACACAGTCATATATCCCGTTAATATGTCTTTTCAACATCCAGGGAACCGATGGATCTACCGTTGGCGGTGGTCTTCGCAGCACTCCCGAGTCACGGAGCACGACCACTCCGATCCACGGAGGCGGAGGCGGAGGTGGAGGCGGTCTTGGCGGTAGCGCTGCCGCTAGCAGTGACGACCTGGGCTTCGGCGGTCTTGGCGGTGACGACCTACACGGTGCTCGACGTCCTGGCGCTTAAGCCTTTGGGTCACATTGTGGCGGTCTTGGTGGTGATGATACTTATATGCTTGTGATGTTTCTTATTATTGTTTGTGAGATTCTTATATGATTGGTGGTGATGATACTTATATGTTTATGATTTGCGATGCTTCTTATGATGTGTGATGATGAATTTGTTGTGTGATGCTGCTGGGCCAGCTGTTAAGTGATGCATATAATTGGTGTGTGATGCTGTATATATTCAAATGAATTGAGCTGAAACAAAACAGAAAAAAGGAAAAAAAACAGACAGAAACTATGCCGACGGCTAGGCCGTCGGCGTAGAGCTGGCGTGAGCTCCCAGTGGCTGACACGTGGCAGGTCTATGCCGACGGCCTAGCCATCGTCATAGTTTCATACTAAGCCGACGGCTAGGCCGTCGGCATAGACCTGCTCCAGGAGCGCCCAGTTGCTGCCACGTGGCAGAGCTATGCCGACGGCCTAGCCGTCGGCTTAGTTTGAAACTAGGCCGACGGCTAGGCTGTCGGCATAGCCCTGCCCCAGGGGTGACGCCTGCTCGCCACGTGGCACATCTATGCCGACGGCCTAGCCGTCGGCTTAGTTTGGAACTATGCCGACGGCTAGGCCGTCGGCATAGACATGCCACGTGGCGAGCAGGCGTTGGTCAGTGTAGGAGATATGCCCTAGAGGCAATAATACATGTTATTATTTATCTCCTTGCTCATAATTATGTTTATGTTCCATGCTATAACTGCTGTGGTTCCCGAGCCCGTATATCCATAAAGGCTCTGGGGAAAACCCATGTGCACGTGTGGAATAATAAACGGTAAAAAGTATTCCTAGTCATGCCTCTAAGACTAGCTCAAGTGTTGCATGATGATTATGTTTTCCCAATCATGGGCATGTCTATGCTAGCAGCTTTGAGGGCACAATGTTAGAAGAACATTTGTGTTGAATCGACCCGATTGATGTTATGCTATGAGATTCATTGGTCACAAGTTAATGGTTAATAACATAGAGATGGTTAATGTTTGCATGATTCCTCAGACCATGAGAGTATCGAGTTTCTTCGTGCTTGATTCATGAACTTTGGGGTTTGTTAAACATCATCCGTAACTGGATGGCTATTACGGCGGCTTACGGGTTCATGGGAAAGTATGTCAAGTAACTTGATAGCTCAAGATTGGGATTTGCTCCTCCGACGATGGAGAGATATCTCTGGGCCCTCTCGGTGTTACGGTATCCATCATCGTCTGGCCAGACAGTTTGTGATTTGATCACGGGGATGCCGGAACACGGTAATGAGAAAAGAGAACAATACCGGTAACGAGGTAACTAGCATAGTGGACAAGTTGTTGATCCACGGGAATGCCATCATTGTCTCACCTCGGGTATTTGTAACATATCGCGAAGCAACAGGAATAGCACACGACAACTGGAGGTTCACTCGAATATTCATTCGTGTGGGTATAGGGGTCAATATGGGTGTCCACGGCTCCGATGTTGATCATTGATCGGAAGGGGTTCCGTGTCATGTCTATACTTCACCGAACCTATAGGGTCACACGCTTAAGGGTCATCTATCTGCTGAATACTAGACAGGGAGTCTGAGAGAAAATCACCGAAAAAGTTTCGGACACCGAAAAAGTTTCGGACAGCGGAAAAGTTCCGCAGAGAGAGCACCGGATGAGTTTCGGTGAAACTGAAAAGTTGTTTCGGGGTATTCCATTAAGTCAAATTGGTTTCGGCACATGCCTGATAATTCTTGGAGGGTGCCAGAATCATTCTGGAAACTTTTGGGAATTTTCTGGAAGAAAAACCGGAAATGTTCCGGAGCTGCCGGAACCGCTTTAGATGCTTTTCGCAGATGAAATCATTAATCTGGAATTGTTCCAGAACGCGTTGAAAATTATTTTAGTGGGTACTGGAAATGTTCTAAGCCCACATAAATATTTTTAGTTCGAACGGACGCTGAAAAATGTCGTCATGAATAGTGAAAGTGCTTTTTGGGTTACTTTTTGGAAAGCCATTATTTTGGGCTTTGTCCCAAGATATTTTTGGGGGTGACATGGATGGATGAGGCCCCCTTGGGGGCCCCTACAAGGTGTTGGCCGGCCACAATGGGGCTCCTCCTTGGAGCCCCCACTTGTCTCTTGGTTTCACACTTGTGACCTTGTGGAAGGACTACATTCATGTGGTTTTTGGGTTTTTGTGAAAAACTACCCTACCCCTTTGGATTTCCTATAAATAGAGGTGGAGGGGCAGCCCTCCACACTCACTCCTTCTCACATACAAGTGCCATTGCATGATCTGGCTTCTCTCTCCCTCCCCGCGAAATAGTTTTGCAGAGCCGAAAGGCTATCTGGGTTCCGGTGGGAACTAGTTCTGGACGGCGAAGCCCTGCCGGATAGATGACACCCTATGTGTGCAACTCTGTAGAGAGGTCGTAGTTTCGATCTTAGTGCCCGAGGGGCTGTTCGTGAGTGCCTCCCGAAGGGCTGTCCAATTGACGGTCCGAGTTCTGTGAGTCCTCCCGAAGGGCTGTCCGAGTGACTGTCCGAGTTTTGAAGGTCCTCCCGAAGGGCTGTCCGCGACACCGTCCGGGGGACTGTTCGACCGCCTCCCGGAGGGCTGTCCGAAGGGAAGACGAGGGTATACATCCTCGCGGTTGGGAGGTTGTAAATCCTAGCTGCGGGGATCTGCACCGCCGATCGTCATCGACTCTACTTCCGCTGCGCTACGAGTCGGTAACGAAAATGATCAAACCTTGTATGCAGTCTCCATAGTGGTCCTGGGCTGGTGCGTAGGTCAGAAAATTTTTGTTTTCTGCTGCGTTACCCTTCAGTGGCATCATGAGCCGTGCTATGCGTAGATGCAGGTTGCGATCTAGAATACATGAGATGTATGGGTCTTGCACAATATAATTAGGTAGTAGATGAGTTCTATTACTGAAAGTTATTTGTGCAGGTAGCAGATGAAATCTGTTACCCGATGTTCTTGTTGCTTCCCTGGAATTTGCATATTTCTGATCTTGATAACAGCATGGTGGAGTTTCAATGTTCTGGCAATCCGCGATCCTGATTGATCAACGAAGTGCTAACAGTTCATTAAATTCCACCGTAGTTAAAAAGAAAGATGAAATTTCGCAGACAAAAGGGCAATGCAGATATGATCTGCACGGGGGTCATGCGTATGACAAAGTTTAGTATGGGGTTCAAGATTTTATTATCTCGTGCTTCATACACCCCGCATTGTTAATCTAGCGACTTGAATTATCATACTTGATGATGGACGTTGGTAGCTTCGGTTTGTTTCGAAACCTTAGAAGCCACGAAAAACAAGTTTTTGCATGAACAAATTAGAGGCGTCTAACTTGGTTTTGCAGGAGGGTTTGCATGTGCATGTGATGTGGTATAGCAGTGCTCATAATAATTTGATTATGTATGAGATGACTATATGATGTAAATTAATTAACATGACCTGCGTGTCATGATTCGGCATGATGGCTGGAGCCATATGATTGCAATTTAAATGACCTACGTGTCAACCTTGTGTAATGCACTTATTTTATTAGCTATAGAGATAGCAATATTATCTGGTGTATCGACAAGGTGGTGGCAATCTTCGCGAAGGTGAACACCGACGCGAATGCCGAAGACGAAGAAATACAAGACTTCTCCGTCAGAAAGGGCTATACCATATCATGCTATTATGAATTGCCTGAGATGTTTATCCCTTATGATGCACCCTTCTTGATTGCGCGGTAGTCGCTTTTTATTAGGGTGATCTCTCACAAAAATATCATAGTTGATAGTGTTCTCCCAAGTGTAGCACCGTCACGGCACCTAACTTTTCGGGGTGCGCCATGACTAACATGGGTACGAACGATTAGGGATGTGTGAGGCGGGTGAGTTCAGACCTCGCAGCGGGATCACTTGGTTGTATTTGACGTTCAGGCATGACAGTCATGAGCTCGGAACACGCCCATCGAAAGATGAACAAGAGTCGCATAGAGATGTGATTGGCAGGTTGGCCTACAGGTTGAGATTTTCGTCATCAGTGGTGACTAACATCAATGACGAATAATCAAAACACGGGTCTTGAATCACTCACAATCAATTATGAGAGATATTGATTTGAGTGGGAGCGCACTGTAGAATTATCTTGTTTAATTCTCAGTGCAATTAATTATGAACACTGTCTAAGTGTGGTTTGCATAATAGTTGTAGAATAATGGCTCGCGTTTCCACCTTCCCTATTAAAATTGAATAGCTGTTAAATATCTGGTTAAAACTTTACGGTTGGTAACGTAATGTGAGGATTGTCCTCAAGAGTGCCGAGAAGGACTTTGTCCTATCGCATACTTTCGGTATTCTCTCGCTTATGCTATGGATCATGTGACTCTCGTCCTTCGATCCAAAAGCTAGAATTCCGTGTCAGTCAAGTGCAATATGTTTGCTTCCATGAGACCCGAACTTCGATAGTTTGGATAGTTATGTGATATTCATGGAATCTGAAAATCATTTTCAGAGACAAACAAAGGCTAAAAGATATGAGATATCCAAAGCAATGTTTGTTTGCAAACTATTAGTAAAAGAGTTTACTATGCATTAGACTGATAAGAGAGGGATCCAGAAGAACGCCTGTCATATGATAAAAGGTGAATAAAACAACAACTTAAGAGAAAGGAAGTGTCCGAAGGGTGTTAGTGAAACTTTCACGCCTAGGAAGTCCGAGGCTAACGCCACTCTTAAGTTGGGTGCTTCTTCTGAGAGTAGGAGAAATACTAAAAGTTAAAACTGTTAGAAGTATAAAGGCAATAAGAAAGAAGACTGGAATATCCAGCTCATGTATGAATGTCATACAAAGTTTTTAATGTATAGAAGGCAGGTCAAAGATATAGTTCTTGGGAATTATGGTTAAACATGTTAATCACTAATTCTTGGGTATTGTGAGACAATCACAAAGATACTCGCTCGATGGCATTCTGTTGCAACTCGATGTAAGAACTACTATGGCCTGAAAGACTAGCCAGGAATGAGGTTGAGATACACACATGGGACATAGTAAATGCTACTATACCTTCCATCGGTGTATTACCTATGTATTTACTTTCATAATTCATTTTAGAGTTTCACACTGTAGCCCTTTGCATAAGGTATCTTGCAAGAAGGTTGTTCATAAGAGAACTTTTGATGTTCGATGTTATGAATAACATAAGGGCCATACTTTCATTATGAATGAGATGTATGTTATGAATATTGATAATAATATATTACCTCTAGATTTACATTCATAATTCATTTTAGAGTTTTACACTCTAGCCCCTTGCACAATGTTGTTGCAAAAAGGTTGTTCATAAAAAGAACAATTGTTGTTCAGTATTATGAATAACATGAAGGGCCATGCTTCCATCCTCGATGGGCCGTATGTTATGAATATTGATGGTAATATGATACATCCATAACACTGACGCTAAATATCATAAAGAATACCACACAAGTGTGGCACTGCATTTGGTCACATTGGAGAACCCGCATAGATAAATTCCATTATGATGGATTTTGAAGTCATTTGATTTTGAATCATCTGACACTTGCAACTTTCCTCCGAAAAGAGAAGTGACTGAAATACCATTCACAGGCCATAAGGAACGAGCAAATAACTTATTGGTGATCATACATTTTGATGTATGTAGTTCAATAAATATTATTGCAAGTAGTGGATTTATCTATCTTCAGAAATGACTCAAGTAGATATGTGGATATTTACTTGATGAGACGTAAGTCTGGATCTTTTGAATTCATTCAAAAGGTTTTCAAATAAGAAGTAGAAGTTATTGTAACAAGAAGATTATGTTTCTACAATTCGATTGCAGAAAAGAATATTTGAGTTACAAGTTTAGCGAATGTCTGATGAGTTGTGAAAGGGGTTTCATAACTTGCACCTCCCGGAACACCACTGCAAGTGGAAAGTCCGTGAAAATGTAATCGAACCATTTATGACATGGTAAGATCAAAGATGACATAAATAAATTTGCCATTATCCCTTTTAAAGAGTGATGCTTTAGAGACTGCGGCTTTTACACTGAAAAGAGCTCCATCGGGTCTGTTGAAATGACACCATGGTATGGTATGCCCAACCATGTTATATCTTTTCTTAACATTTGGAATATGGGGCTTGTGTAAAAGGTTACAAACCTATTCCAAATCAGACAAGTGCTACTTTGTAGGTTATCCCAAGTCATTGGGTATTCCCCCAACACTATACCGAGGCAAAAGTTTTTGCCACAAAACGGTATGCTTTTAAAGAGAATTGTTCTTGCAAAAGGTGAGTGGGAGGACAGTGCAACTCGACGAGATAACCAGTATCTTCGTCATCAGGTCAAAGGAAAGGAACTTTGGAAGTGATTCCGGAGTTTCCTACTGCGACTGATACGGAAGTCTCTACAATAAAATGTATGGACTTCGGTCGAACTTGCAGCTAAACCACGTAGGCAAGGCTCGTGCAAACCTCTCAGGTGCGCAGACGAGATATTGTTGTTAGACAACAGTATACCTACGATACACAAGGAAGCGTTGATGGGCCCTGACTCCGGGATTGGCTAAATGCCAATATGATCCGAGATAGTTTCCATATAAATGATTCAAGATCATATCTTGATGACCCCTTCGGAAGACTTAGAGTCTAACGAACTTTTATGGAACTATAAACTGATGTGGATAAAATGTTTTATCCATAAAGCTCGACTTGTTGCAATAACAAGTTCAAGGAGTTGACTATGATGAGGTTGTTTCATCATAGCGAAGCTTAAAGTCGGTTCGGGTTGAACTAGTAATTGATACATATTTCAATCATGAGATATAAAACAAGGATGACAAAAGGATTTCCATCTGATGGAAATAAAACCAAGGACTTGCATGTGTTACAGTCCAAGGTATTTTGTCAGTCCAGAGGATGCTAGTAAGTATGCAAACTTCAGAGTTCCAGCGATGGACAGAAAAGAGCAAAATGGAGTTGGAATCTTCGTGTTTTGATGAAATGGTTAAAAGGGTTTTGACTTCATCAATGGGTAACGAAGATGCTTGTGATTCAAGAAAGTAAGTGGGAGCATAATAATATTTCTAGAAATGTTGTGTGCTTGACACATTGTTAATTGGAAATAAATTTCTTGACACGAATTAGGACTTCATTTAAAAATAGTTTTTGGATGAAGTGCTTGGGCTAAATAGCCTTTATATTAGGCATGATGATCTATGGAGATAGATTTACCTAATGGGGCTGAGCAAAGATACATATTGACAAAATGCTAAAACCTTTTAGCATTAAAAACGTCAAGGAGTGATTCTTGCCGAAGTCACATGGAAAGAGTTTTTGCAAGACTCGGTGTCCCAAAACACTGATGAGCAATATACATGATGGAGATTCCACACACTCTTGTGTTTGGATTAATCATGTATTCCATGGTATGTAAAACAACCAGATATGTCCAATACTCCAAAGATGTTGCGAGTATAGATACCAAAGTGATCAAAAGTACTGATCATGGGACAACAGTGAAAAAGGGTCATTGAGTACTATAGTAGCACTGATGACATGTTTTCTCGCAAGCGGAGATCATGAAGAGTTCGTTGTAAAAGGTTACATCGATACAGTCTTTATCCATGCTCCAAGCGATTTTCGATTAAAGTTAAGGGTTTTGTGCAATACACAATATGGTGGCACGGTAGTTGGAAATTGTTCCAAACAAGATACTGAGGCGAATTCTATAACAAAGGCTAAGTATGTTGACGCTTTAGAAGCGACAAAGAAGTTGTTGAATCATATAGTTCATTCATGAACTTAGTATGGTTCCAAGAAGGCTTGGTCAATGGGACACTATTGCAGATAGTTGCTCCATAGCTCAGTCTGAGGAATCAGGTTTCGACCAATGATTCACACATATACAAAGCAAGGTGTACACAAAATATGAATTTTGTGAAAGCGTGAAAACGCGAGGATATGCAAAGATACACACGGATCTGAAGTCGTCAGATCCGTTGGACATCAGGCTATACCACATGCGAAGCATATTTTACACCAATGTGCCATAGGTGTAAAGTGCATTAACATTAACTAGATTATTGACTTTAGTGCAAGTGGGAGTCTGTAGGAGATATGCCCTAGAGGCAATAATACATGTTATTACTTATCTCCTTGCTCATAATTATGTTTATGTTCCATGCTATAACTGCTGTGGTTCCCGAGCCCGTATATCCATAAAGGCTCTGGGGAAAATCCATGTGCACGTGTGGAATAATAAACGGTAAAAAGTATTCCTAGTCATGCCTCTAAGACTAGCTCAAGTGTTGCATGATGATTATGTTTTCCCAATCATGGGCATGTCTATGCTAGCAGCTTTGAGGGCACAATGTTAGAAGAACATTTGTGTTGAATCGACCCGATTGATGTTATGCTATGAGATTCATTCGTCACAAGTTAATGGTTAATAACACAGAGATGGTTAATGTTTGCATGATTCCTCAGACCATGAGAGTATCGAGTTTCTTCGTGCTTGATTCATGAACTTTGGGGTTTGTTAAACGTCATCCGTAACTGGATGGCTATTATGGCGGCTTACGGGGTCATGGGAAAGTATGTCAAGTAACTTGATAGCTCAAGATTGGGATTTGCTCCTCCGACGATGGAGAGATATCTCTGGGCCCTCTCGGTGTTACGGTATCCATCATCGTCTGGCCAGACACTTTGTGATTTGATCACGGGGATGCCGGAACACGGTAATGAGAAAAGAGAACAATACCGGTAACGAGGTAACTAGCATAGTGGACAAGTTGTTGATCCACGGGAATGCCATCATGTCTCACCTCGGGTATTTGTAACATATCGCGAAGCAACAGGAATAGCACACGGCAACTGGAGGTTCACTCGAATATTCATTCGTGTGGGTATAGGGGTCAATATGGGTGTCCACGGCTCCGATGTTGATCATTGATCGGAAGGGGTTCCGTGTCATGTCTATACTTCACCGAACCTATAGGGTCACACGCTTAAGGGTCATCTATCTGCTGAATACTAGACAGGGAGTCTGAGAGAAAATCACCGAAAAAGTTTCGTACAGCGGAAAAGTTCCGCAGAGAGAACACCGGATGAGTTTCGGTGAAACTGAAAAGTTGTTTCGGGGTATTCCATTAAGTCAAATTGGTTTCGGCACATGCCTGATAATTCTTGGAGGGTGCCAGAATCATTCTGGAAACTTTTGGGAATTTTCTGGAAGAAAAACCGGAAATGTTCCGGAGCTGCCGGAACCGCTTTAGATGCTTTTCGCAGATGAAATCACTAATCTGGAATTGTTCCAGAACGCGTTGAAAATTATTTTAGTGGGTACTGGAAATGTTCTAAGCCCACATAAATATTTTTAGTTCGAACGGACGCTGAAAAATGTCGTCATGAATAGTGAAAGTGCTTTTTGGGTTACTTTTTGGAAAGCCATTATTTTGGGCTTTGTCCCAAGATATTTTTTGGGGTGACATGGATGGATGAGGCCCCCTTGGGGGCCCCTACAAGGTGTTGGCCGGCCACAATGGGGCTCCTCCTTGGAGGCCCCACTTGTCTCTTGGTTTCACACTTGTGCCCTTGTGGAAGGACTACATTCATGTGATTTTTGGGTTTTTGTGAAAAACTACCCTACCCCTTTGGATTTCCTATAAATAGAGGTGGAGGGGCAGCCCTCCACACTCACTCCTTCTCACATACAAGTGCCATTGCATGATCTGGCTTCTCTCTCCCTCCCCGCGAAATAGTTTTGCAGAGCCGAAAGGCTATCTGGGTTCCGGTGGGAACTAGTTCTGGACGGCGAAGCCCTGCCGGATAGATGACACCCTATGTGTGCAACTCTATAGAGAGGTCGTAGTTTCGATCTTAGTGCCCGAGGGGCTGTTCGTGAGTGCCTCCCGAAGGGCTGTCCAATTGACGGTCCGAGTTCTGTGAGTCCTCCCGAAGGGCTGTCCGAGTGACTGTCCGAGTTTGAAGGTCCTCCCGAAGGGCTGTCCGCGACACCGTCCGGGGGACTGTTCGACCGCCTCCCGGAGGGCTGTCCGAAGGGAAGACGAGGGTATACATCCTCGCGGTTGGGAGGTTGTAAATCCTAGCTGCGGGGATCTGCACTGCCGATCGTCATCGACTCTACTTCCGCTGCGCTACGAGTCGGTAACGAAAATGATCAAACCTTGTATGCAGTCTCCATAGTGGTCCTGGGCTGGTGCGTAGGTCAGAAAATTTTTGTTTTCTGCTGCGTTACCGTTCAGTCAGCACTTGACGGCGGCCGCCGTTAGGCGATAACGTTGCCGACGGCCAGGGCCGTCGGCATAGATGTACGGACACCGTCGGGATAGGGCCTATGCCGACGGCCTTTCTATGCCGACAGCCTTCCTGGCTACGCCGACGGATATGTTGCCGATGGCCCTATGCCGATGGGGGCCGTCGGCATAGGCCTGTCCCGACGTCCAGTCAGGGCTATGCCGACGGCCCTGGCCGTCGGCATAGGGTGCGATTCCGGTAGTGGCTCCATCAATTGACGCTTGCTTTGGTGGTCTAGAAGTCCTTGTGATGTACTACCTCTGTAACTTAAAAACGTTTTTGACACTATGAGAATGTCAAAAAACCTCTTACATTTTGATATGGAGGGAGCATGATTCTTACATGACAACTGTAATATGTAGGAGTATTCATGTAATCTATATTAGTTGATTACAATAAACAGTCAGCAATTGGATGCCTTGTTTATGTTTCTTCAAAGAGCTTCAACATCTCTCGGGAGAGACATGGCACCTTGTATAATTTTCACTCTGAAAGAACTTCAGTAAGCTGGCAAAGCTTTACTTTATGAAAGTAAGGGTAGTTTAATTTGTCTGAATCATCTCTGTGCAAGATGAATGATTTAGCTTCTTCTCTATCTTTATTATGCTTTGCTGCAACGAAAGAAGTGAAAAGACTCCAGCAAAATGCACTGTAATCGTCAGTTTTAGGAAATCAAAAGAGCTCAGTGCATACAAGTTCAGAAGCTTTGCATCCAGAATATTCATCTCGTTTACGTTCTCAAATCTATCCAACCCACCTGCGAGTCAAAATAAATACTTCCTCTGTTCACAAATATAAGATGTTCTAACTGTTTCGTGAATCACATGTGTATAGACATGTTTTAGTGTGTTTGTTCACTCATTTCAGTCCGTATGGAGTCCATATTAAAATATCCAAAACATCTTATATTTATGAACAAAGGGAGTAGAATCGTGATAATTCAACATTCACAGCACCAAACATCCATATATCACATCACAAAGGCAGATGATATTTCATCAGTAGGAGAAGAGACTAGTTGAGTGGACCTTTCATTCTCCTGAACTACAGCAGCAGCTTGTTCAGTTTTCTTCTTTTTCTTCTTTAACCATAAACCCAAAAAAAATCTACCTCCTTTCTTTTTCATGTCAATTCGGGATCCAATTCAGGATTTTTCTTGGGAAGTTTCTGGAAGAAATTGGAATGGAATAAAGAGTATTTCCACGTGGTAGAACCTCCTTGGGGAATATAAGATTTTCATGAGGCTGATTGTGTCGATATTTTCACATATTATGGGTAACGTAGGAGACATCCCTATTTTCCCCAGGGGTCTACACCATCATCTTGGCTGGAATTCTTTAAAAATTGAGAACCTATGGGTTTTTAAGATTTTCAATACCTATGTTTCCCGGAGCGACAAGGCTTGCACCAGATCTGAAGCACAAGAAAATTTTGTGCAGCTATAACGTGTTATGTAGTTGTTCCATGGTATGGACTACTCTGTAGCAGCCAGAGGAGAAGGAGCTGCTTATAGTGTGGTGTCCCTAGCAGGAGCATATAGTCAAAAAAGTGTCTACGTGTATGAGTGGCAGTTTAATCTCCAGCTCCATAAGTACAATTTTAATAGAGATTAGCTCTCTTCCGTGCAAAGAAGAAAAAATAAATTAACTACTTCTCTAACTCACCGTGGCCTCCGGCTGCCAAAAGATTAGTGTGGGTAGCAAGCCCCATATTATCTTTACTTGTCTTCTCTAATTATCGAAAAATAATCTGAGGTTTCCCATTTCACCTACTAGCGTTTCACTCCCCATCTTTGTCCAACCCCCACTATGTATGTTCTCTCCTCCCCCTTCTCCATTTTAATTTTTTTTCCTCCCACCTCTGATTTTCCCACAGATTTTAGTTGAACTTATTGATTTACCAAATGAAATCATGTCTTCTTGGGTAAGTCAATAAGTGTTGACATTCTTGTTGTAAGTGTTGATTCAGTTGGCAGCTAAAGTCTATTTTTGTATGTGATCATAGTGATTGGGTACAAGAATATTTCTTACCCCGTTACAACGGACGATCAATTATCTATTGCTAAAAAATGGTTCAAACGTATGGTTGACTGTGTAGTGAGGTCGAACCGGCTGGAGCAAAGCCGTGAAAAAAATTGGACGCCTTGTGAGCCCATCCATTATCTATCCAAAAAAAATCTAACAAACCTCGTCTTAATCCAATGCTCAGCTTTTTTTCTGCTTGGTCCCAAGGCTCTGTCTGCTATTGATGAATTTTGCTGTGATGTGCTTATTTTGTACTCCCTCCGTCTAAAAATACTTGTTGGAGAAATGTGTGTATCTAGACGTATTTTAGTTTTAGATACATTCATTTTTATTCATTTCTACGACAAGTAATTTCGGATGGATGGAGAAATTTTCTATGAAAGAGGTGTACTATAAATGAGCAAAAGTGGATCAAACAAGGGAATACTAAAACAACAAAAAATGGATGGGGCTATCAGGGGTATTGTAATCCACCGCAATAACAAAGGCAGCCTAAGTCTCACGTGTTGGTTCACATATGCACCGACACAGTGCAAATGATTAGGTGAGATGGAAAGAGCGAGAGAGGAGATGACAAGGCTATACTGAATCCGAGGAGTTAAATAAACTTAGGGCCTCTTTGATTCAGAAGATTTTCATGGAAATTATAGAGGATTAGAATCCTTGGGAATTTTTCCTAAGGATTCTTTTGTACTAAATCTCATAGTAATTTTAGCATCCATTTAAACATCTTTGGAAGAATCCTTTGTTATTTCTACAATGTAATAATCAAACAAAGCAAAATCTTGTAGGATTGAGATAAGCATGTTATTGTAATCCTATGTTTTTTTTTCAACAGTTTTGCTAAGTCTCAGTCGACTTAGACTTCGTTATGTCTCAGTCGATAATATCTTTCTTTGATTTTGCATGGAGATTCGTGCAAAAAAATTCTTTTCAGTTTTTATTTTTTCTTCTTACATACTACTATATCACTTGACTTAGACTTGGTTAAGTCTCAGTCAACTGAGACCTAGCCACACCCTTTTTTCAATTCCCACGTTTTCAGATTACTACGAATCGGAGAGGCCCTTGGGGCTGGTAGGATGGTCAAGGGCACGCCAACACCGGAAATGATGCACTGCCCTCCAAGCATAGAGGGATGGTCGGGACGACAAGCGATGGACGGTGATGGCGGCTCGGGGAGGACGGGGCACCAAGGCGGCACGGCAGGACGTCGGCCACGAGCCTCGGAACATGACCGTGTGGACCAGGGTCAGAGGGCAGCAGTGGCGGCACAAGTGGCCGGGGCGGTGGTAGCTTGGCCATGAGCGTGTCGCTTGTACAGGAGCTGTGGTAGTCGACCGTGTGGGAAGCGCAGTAGAGTTGAAGTGAAGGTCAGTGTCGACTAACCCGTGGTTACGATGAAGCCCAGTGTTGGGTACCACAAACTGAGGCCCGGTCGTGTCGCCGCCGCCGCCGTCGCGGTGGGAGGTGGAGTCGCTCGTGATGCTCCGAGCTTAGGGAGGAAGACGAACTGAGGACTGTGACGGCCTCGTCTGCGGTGTGATTTCTCGCCGTGATCTCGATCGGGTCTTCCTTTTAACACTGACGTCCTGCCTGTGGTTTGCTTTTCTTTTTCAAGTGAGGAAGCATCTCTGGGTTGCTCTGCTTTGCCGGGTCGGTGGTCGTCAAGTCTTTCGTGGCAGGCCCATAGGCTGCATGGACATTATCCTATGCACCCAAGAAGAAGAGAAAAGGAAAAGTGGTCCGTGAAAGGACACAGGCTAATGAGCACCTGATTAACCACCGTCTACTTTATGCTAAGGAAAACCGTCATGTCCTTTTAATGGTTGTGTAAATCACATTCATTCTTTCACCTGCTATGGAACTTCATCTTCTGCCAAGTTTTGTATTCATCTACCCATGTTCTGCCAAGTCTAAATACGACCTCTAAGCTCTTTTTCAGCCTTAGCTAGCTTTAACCTCGTGTGTGTGTGTGTGTGTGTGTGTGTGTGTGTGTGTGTTTCTTTGTTACTTTTGTTTCGGTGATAAAGTGCTTTGTTACTTTAGAGTAATAGCAAAGAAAGGAATCATTTGTGCAGGCTGTACTGAACCGTGGCAAAGATGGATCCTTTGTTTTTTTTTTCATTATTATTATAATCTTGTTGTAGCCAACAAGCGAGGCGCTGTCAAATTCCGATCTGTTTTTTGGCCATGTATCCGGTGACAATGCACGATCAATGAAAATTTGGAAACTTGCTATGTAAGTAGAGCACTGGATCCGCGGCGGATGGTGGCAGATCACAGGTGGGATTCCTAACCACCCACTTAAGTCTGTTTTGTAGATAATTATAGACAAATTATTTGGCTATGCCATGCGCCCGTTCCTATCTAAGCTACTGCCGCCACCAACGAATGCTGCTGCACCGCCCTCGAGGAGTTGGGCGAGCCATTCGCGGGCGCTGAAGTGAGCGAACCGCACCGCTGCCCCTACTTGACGACGACCCGGCAGCCACAGCTCAGCCCCAGGCCAAATGAGCCGTTTCTTGCTGGATGATTGATTATGTAGCTTTTATGAACCATGACGCGTTCTCTTGATAGGCAACCTGTTGGTGAAGCTCCAACAATTGATGCTTGTTTCGGTGGTCTATAAGTCCTTGTGATGTACTACCTCTGTAACTTAAAAACGTTTTTGACACTATGACAATGTCAAAAAACCTCTTATATTTTGATATGGAGGGAGTATGATTCTTACATGGCAACTGTAATATGTAGGAATATTACTGTAATCTGTATTAGTTGATTACAATAAGCAGTCAGCAATTGGATGCCTTGTTTTATGTTTCTTCAAAGAGCTTCAACATCTCGGGAGAGACATGTGGCCTTGTATAATTTTCACTCCGAAAGAACTTCAGTAAGCTGGCAAAGCTTACTTTACGAAACTAAGAGTAGTTTAATTTGTCTGGATCATCTCTTTGCAAGATGAATGATTTAGCTTCTTCTCTATCTTTATGCTTTGCTGCAACCAAAGAAGTGAAAAGACACAAGTTCAGGAGATCTCCAAGTTCAGAACCTTTGCATCCAGAATATTCATCTCGTGTACATTCTCAAATCTTTCCAACCCATCCACACCTGCGAGTCAAAATAAATATTTCCTCTGTTCACACATATAAGATGCTCTAACTTTTTTATGAATCAGATGTATATAGACATGTTTTAGCGTGTTTGTTCACCTCATTTCAGCCTGTACGAAGTCGATACTAAAATATCTGAAACATCTTATATTTGTGTACGGAGGGATTAGAATCGATAATTCAACATTCACAGCACCAAACATCCATGTATTACATCACAAAGGCAGATGATGTTTCATCAGCAGGAGAACGAGGAGAGACTGGTTGAGTTGACCTTTCATTCTCCTGAACTACAGCAGCTTGTTTGGTTATCTTTATTTTCTTCTTTAACCATAAATCCAAAAACAATCTACCTCCTTTCTTTTTCATGTCAATTATGGATCCAATTCGGATTTTTCTTGGGAAGTTTCGGAAAGAAATTGAAATGGAATAAAGAGTGTTTCCGCGTGGTAGAACCACCTCAGGGAATATTAAGATTTTCATGAGGCTTATTACGTCGATACTTTCACATATTATGGGTAACGTAGGAGACATCCCTATTTTCCCTCGAGGGTTTACGGCTGGATCCATCATCTTGGCTGGAATTCTTTTTAAATTGGGAACCTACAAACTTTTAAGATTTTCAATACCCATGTTTCCCGAAGCAACAAGGCTTGTACCAAAACTGAAGGACAAAAAAAATTTGTGCAACTATAACGTGTTGAGAGATTGACACATGAAGGCGAAAGTACCTTTCTGCTCCTGAGCTCAAATGAGCTCGATGAACAGTTAAATCGAAAAAAAATCAAAAACATTTGAAAAAATTCTAATTTTTTTTTGGGAGAAACATTGACAAAAGTTCTAAGTTCTTGCAAAAATTCATCACGGAATCACATTCCTGTAAGGCGTGGCAAAAAAACAAATTCAGTGCTCCAAAATGCTTTTGAAAGTAGCATTTTCAGAGTACCGATTTTGTTTTTTTTTTGCCACGCCTTCTAGAAATGTGATTTCAAGACGAATTTTGGCAAGCACTTAAAACTTTTGTCAATTTTTCACCCAAAAAAATTTTGAAATTTTTTTCAATTTTGTTTCGATTTTACTGTTCACCCGAGCTCATTTGAGCTCGGGTGCAGAAACTCTGCGTCCGAATGAAGGCTACAAAACAATCATCTAGGCAGAAGAGGGTCCTTCCGTGAGCAAGAGGCCACCATCACGTGGGCAGAGCCGCAGCCGCCCGCTGAGTAGCCGTCGAGTCGGGTCAGAGGCGCCATTAGCTTGCGTCAGCATCGGTGACCGGCTCGCCGAACTCCTCTTGGGAATCTCCCTGCAGTTTAGGAGATGGGGCGGCGCAATTCCATGCGGCAGCGGTGGCTCCCTTCATCGACGGCGGCAGATGCAAGGTACTACCTCCATTCCTAAATATAAGACATTGGGAGTAGAAACAAACAGGAGCATGAGATACTCAAATAATTTCCGTATTAAAAGGACGAGGTTGTCGACAAAAGGAACTTAAATGAATGGTTTAAACCCACGTGTGATCTGCCACCGTCCATCACTGATACAATGCTCTACATAGAAGTTTCAAATTTTCACTGATTGTTGATTTTCACCGGATACGTCGCCTTTTTTCAGTTGGCACCTACACAAAATACATTAACATTTTTGCCCTTTTATAAAACACAAGCATCTCGTGGTCAAGGGACATGTCGTCTCAAAGCACCAACAAAGCCCCTGCATTAATTTTTTGCATTAGAACTGTCAAATTTACTGTTAATTTTTTGCATTATTAACAGTGGTTTTCATTGGGGAAAGACCATCATGACTAGCTTTATTAGAATCAAATAATGAATACATCATTCACTAGCTGGCTAATTAAGAATCCCAGTGGATCATCAGTCAAACTATTGTCACACTTACTACAAAAGCTCATCCACCAGTCTAGGTTTATGTTGCTACATACTCCCTCTGTCCGGAATTACTTGTTGCTCGCTCAAATGGACGTATCTAGGGGGTATTTATTAGCACTTCATGATCTTGTAAAATCAGCAAGAATTGTGCATTATATGTCAACCATAACTAAGCATATCTATGCAACATCAAGATCTCTATTTTCTCTTCAGAACTGATGAGAGCACAATTTGCACATCTCTGAACAATTACACCATGAGCACATATATTTCAGAAGAGAAAAAGAACGCAGGTCCAGTCGGCCACATCTATCATCTACACATCATGCTGTAAATCAATCTGGCCATCAGAGGCGAAAACTGGACATGTTCTTAATTCTCTTACATAGTTGTATTAATATTGTGGACAACAAACTGAAGCCAGGAGGTGGAACAAGCCAGTTACTGCAAGAAATTTGGATCCATATGACAGAACATTCTTACGATTGGAAGCAATATAGCCCTATTTTCTAGCAGCAAGTAGATAAGACAGATTACAAATTGTACATAGTTGAGCCCATCATTGAGGCTTATCTTCTCCTTGCTCTTGATCTTGTTCAATTTCACCCTTGCCGACAAGCTGTTAACATCCAATCAAGCAATAAACTATAAGTTACTAGCGCTCAAACAAAACAACACCAGATCTTTGATGTTCAACTTGCGGTGGCAAACCATAGAAGGGCTAATTCAAATAGTGGACCATGAAAAACTGATGCCTTGAATTGATTTCAAATAACTAATTTAAACTACATAAAGTACTATGGCGGAGATAAAGAATACTGACAAATGACTGTAGTTTAATATAATAAATAGGATCTTGCAAGCTCATGCACCATGCCAAATGCAAGTAGTCAAAGGTAACGTTTAAGCATAGTTTGAGAAAACGGAAAGCACCAGATCAACGGTTCAACTTGAAATAAACAGGATCAGTGCCAGGGCTTTGCCCAGTTCGGTGTCGGAATCATATCCTATACAAAACTGATAAAAGTACTAATTTATAGAGAAAGGCAGCTCAAATTAGTCAATGGCACAACAAGGGATGCGCAGAAGGCCAGACATCGAATATTTATTTCTACCAGCAAAATCAGTACAATTATGGACCCTACTGAGGGGCTGTTATGATTTGATACTTAGTACATGAATATAACTACAAAATACTCCTTAATGAGCCAGGGCTCCAATGGTTGGGTGAACCGGCAAACAGGATACTCAACGGTTCTCTTATCCAGTCTGAGTTTTCATACTAAGGTTGTAAGCACAACAAAACATGGGTTTACAAGAATGATTAAGCACAATATACCATGAACTTAAGGAGATTAGAGGTCTAGGAAATACAGTTACAGAAAATTTCCATATGGTACTGATGCATCAGAAACTACATATTACTTTGCATAAAACATGTTCCAACTTTGTATGTAGGCTTCCAAAAGAAATCTCAAAATATTGATGGATGTAGGCAGAAGGGTGTTATGTTAATCCTCAAAATTTAATGGTCACGTGTGACTACAGAACAGAAAAGGGGGGAATTTACATGGGAACAGTGTTCCATTGTTCTGTCTAGTTTCGTTTCTTCCAAATTAAAATTGAGTTCAGTCATAAATGTTTCAGGTTCATAGACAAGCAGTTCTAAAAACCACAATTTAAGAATTCCCAAAACTTGTAATCAAAGTTTACACAAGTTTAACCAAATAGCTACTCTACACTAGGTACACCCTGGCACCCCATTCTACAAATATTGCTTTTTAAAATAAAGGACTTGCACAAAAAATTCACATTTCTCCAAGAAATGGTAGGAGTACCCTTGAACAGAATCATGTGAAGGAATGCTCAAATCCATTTCATAATTTATAATGGCAAAAAGCATAGTGGATGCTGAAATTGAACATCGGGGAGACTGAAGGTGCGAGGAACCAAAATGTGTTATTCTACAAGCAAATCATTCATTATTTAAGCATGGTACAGTAAATATAGATATTCCAAAGGTCAGTAGCAATACCAAAGAACCAATCAACTCATATGCTCCCATCACTTTCAAGTCCTCTTCGTCTTCATAACCAACCTGCAGTATCCGTGGCCCATTGATTGACCAAAAGGCCTTTCGTCCATCATCCTGGTAAGAGAAGAGTACATCAACAGAGCATTATTTTTCAGAACATGAAGATGGTGATTACACTGATACTTTTATTTCCAAACATAAAACTAGACGCAACATGTAAGTTTCATTACATTCCTTTAAGAGATAGTAATACACAGCATTATTAAGAGTATTTTGTAAAATAACCATTATCCCATCATTGTTTCAGTTCAAGAGATGCTGAACACTGTGAAATACAGGCAGTTCAAAAGAGATAGGGTGGATAAGGAGTTTACTTAGTGTATTGATAGACTTAAATCTGTGGGAGTCTGAATATTTAGACACAAG
Organism: Thinopyrum elongatum; assembly: GCA_011799875.1. Classification (NCBI taxonomy): domain Eukaryota; kingdom Viridiplantae; phylum Streptophyta; class Magnoliopsida; order Poales; family Poaceae; genus Thinopyrum; species Thinopyrum elongatum. Next base: position 43,831,247 of record CM022297.1, on the reverse strand, counting down.
CATGCAAAATACTACCGCCATTCAGAAATGGATGACGCCCTAGAAAGTGTTGGTTAAACTTTTTACCTTTACTGATATGCAAAATATTTTCTGTCATGTCAAATATCATCAGTAGTTTTGTCATGAAAAAAATGTAGTAAGGTAATTTTATACTACTACGTAATACATGTCCTCCTAGAATTTGTGCAGTCTAAGTTCACCAACTTTGAACCCACGATACATACAGAAAATATTATGATCGGATTCGGACAGGTGAAAAATATATAATTAAATGCGATATGGAAAATATCTTCATAATATTGTAATTTACAAATTGACCGTCAAAGTTACATGTGGGGAACTGCCGATTTCCGAAACACGTGTTTCTGAAGGGAGGGAGTATATTTTACTAACTTATTTGTACGAAAAGTATATTGGTGAAAGTTGCATGTTTGCGGCTGTGTCAGTGTCCAAAACTACGTATGTTTAGTAACAGAGGGAGTAGAACATAAGTCATTCCCTTGGAATATCAGACTCACCTGCATCACGATCATATAAATAGCCTCCAGTGTCTGTTCACGAATTTCAGAATCATCAACAGCTTCTCGTTCATGAGAAAGTGCATTTGCAAGCTCGGGAGGCATTTTCGACCTATCTTCTTCGCTATAGATCTGCAATATCATGCAGTATAAGCCACACTCATCACTGAACACAAAAACAAGGAGAAAGCGAGATATTCTCATAAATACTTTTACAGGGACCGTATTTCGAACCAACAGATTCACACTTGTCATCCTGAATCAATATCTCTGTGCTTTAGTAAATACATGGAAGGATGGAATGAGTAAGGAGCATCACAACACGACAATGCATTCCTAAATGGAAATATAGAAGGGGCTCCAGCTCCATAATCCTTCAGTGGAACAGGTGCAGACTTCCCAAACACACCAGCTCTCTAATTTTGGTGAAGTGGAGCCAGCCCTGGTAGATTTCAATGGAGCTGAGAAAAGGTTGCTCCATCCGGACTCGTGCCCATCATTATTACCTGCTTCCTGCCAATGCAAAATACCCCTAGCTGAACTCATCAGGCCCCAACCATCGCTAACCTGATGGAGGCGAACAAACCCTAGCGTCGCCCCAACCAGCAAACCTTTCTGGTCATCTATCGCCCATCCCCCGTGTCTCATCCCCTGTGGCATGCAAGGGTTTGCCCCCTAAGATCAGGCAGCGCTAGGGCTCCTTGCCAACTTTCTATTGTTGATGTTGTCATGCTATGGACGCGCTAGAGTTTGCCCCCTGCATCCAACTCAGCGAACGCAGGAAGGTGAGCAGTCAAATTTCTCTTTTTCTTCCTTCTCAGATCTGTGAGCATATTGCTTGTATGTGCAGATCTGTGTAGAGAACACGCACACTGTTGTTGATGCTGGCATGCTGTATGGATTCTCATTTAGGCAAGAACATTTCAGTTCAGATTCTTCTTGGTGGCTGGTGCTGCCATGGAGCCATCTACCCTAACAGAACTAGAATATGTTCTTCGACTTTTCCAACAACTAGCCAAGCTGCTAATATCTGAGATAGATGACAACTGCGAGTTCATACTACACAGTATGTTAGAAAAGGAAATACTACCGACAGTATTTGTCCTCATTCAAAGGACGGTTCATGGATGTTACTTGTGTAGTTGTGTTGATTATTTCTTGCTTTGATGCCTCTACATACCGTTGGTACTTAATTGTTTTACCAATTTCTGAAAACTATGCCGACTTGCAACATCAGGACTTTTGTCTGCTCAAAAATAACTATGCCTCTTCCCTTTCCTTCTCAACTGTATTGCTGAATATTTCTGAACTTCTCATAGCTTGCACCACAAGGGTGACTGCATGTATTTTAGAATTTTTAACAAATTTCTTTCAGTTGTATTGCTTGTCACAGGAGTGGGTTAGAAATAGGGATTCATATAGGCAAGTGAAATGCCATGAAGTGATGTCCTGGAGTACCTTAGATTCTACAGCATTTAGTTTTAAAGCTAGTAGTGTGTAATTGAGGCTTGAGCACTTAGTTTCCTGGATGTTCAGTTGTGATATTGTTCATGAACGTAGGAGTTATGGAGGATAAAGTTCCTACAGGAAATAGTCAATACATACAATTATACAAATCACAACTTAAAAATGACAATACCAAAAGGGAGACAGGAAATGTACTCAAAGCTAATTTCACATAAATAGTGATTCCACACGTGTTAAAAGAACTGCACCTTCTTTCCAGCTACAGGCAAAAGTAGAGCTGGCCACAGATATTCTGCTATAGAAAGCAAATTTTGTATCTGGGTATCAGCTTCAAAGCAACAGTTACGGATGGTGCCAGCAACCTGAAAATATTTACAACAGGAATTACGGAGGAACAGAACACACTTGTCGCTCAGCATATGAATACAGTTCAAGATGCGATAAGCAGATCTAGATATTTTGCAAAAACCTGAAAACACTGAAGTCCAACGTAATCAATACATATACTGTGATATGTACTAAAACTGAAAATGTGTGAACAAACATCATGAAGAGTTACGAAACAATGTGATTTTAATTTACAAACTTAACGGCCATATTACACACTAGTACCGCCACGCACATGACTATATGCATTAATATTCTGCTTTGGGAAAATGGTTCTGTACTCCATTAAATAATCATTAATCAATATATTTTGCACATAAACTGCTCCTTTGTACATAACAAAATTATATTGCATAAACTAAGGGCTTTGATGATATTTTTTGTAAAACTTGTATTGTGGTATCTTGGAATAATTAATAAGGTATACTGAGAATGATAAAGAGGTATAATAGGTCTCTGTATGAGGTATACTGAAAGTGGGAGTATATATATAGACTGTCTATATTATCGTACTAACACCAGCATCAACGTCAAGAATCGAAATAAGCTGCACATACCCCTTTCTTTCTAAGTTGGTTTGTTGAATCAAATTGTCCTATAATCTGCTTTAGAAGACCTCTCTTAGGTTCCATCAGTATTCTCTGTCCAGCTTCGACCTTTGAGATATTCACAAGTATAGAGGCAATGTGTTCAAATATATCTTCATCTGTGTACCAATGGCAAAATAAAAATAATTTATGAGGTGAATATGATGATGACACCTCAGCCAAGCCAAAGAATACAAAAGGGGTCAGGAAGATAGAAAATGGATCAGTTAGCTAAAAAAATAGATAACTCCTTGACATTAAAAATGGCATCCAATAACATGTGAAAAGACCAGACTGTTCGGAATACCGGATCATTCCATCTAAATGGCACAAGACACAACCACTGAACCTTTCTATGGCTGGCTGATTAGTAGTAGAAAGATTGCATCAATTGACTAAGACAAGACTCACTAATTATTAGATATTATTGTTTATGGGCTAACCTCATTGACATAGAGGAGCTGTATCATAAGAAGGCAAAGCAGTACTAACTAATAAGAGTTCAGAAACGCTAAAAATCTGACGTCAGATTTTTAGGCATGGCAAATCTGATGGGGTTTTTTTTTTTTTTGCAAATTTAGTTAGCGTGAGGATGGCAAATTTTGTTTGCAAGCACGGCAATTTCCTAGCAAAAATTAAACTGAGGCAGATTTGCCATGCTCACCAACTAAACTTGCCATCCTCAGTAAACACAAATTGCCACAAAAAAAGTTTGATTTGCCATGGTAAAAAATCTGACGTCAGATTTGTAGTAGAGTCCTAAGAGTTTTCCCCTCATCTAAGTCTTCCCCTCACAATGGGTTCATCTCTACCTATTCCAGTACCCTATCCCCTTGAAGCTGAGCCATGCCAGCCATCTTTTGTACATTATCTCTACTCCTATAAATATATTAATTGGTGGTGGCGGTTCATTCACCTTTCCTTTCTCTTCTTATATGTGGGACCATCTCAACTTTTTGGCAAACCATATATGCCCATGCAGAGACTCCAGTCCTTCTCATCCACCGACTCCAAATTAAAATTTCAAATGCACCGATGGTGTTCCTCCCTTGCAAACAACTCCCAGTTTTTCTCAATGTGAAGCCTGGCCAAGAATGTGGCGTGGAGCACCACATGGTTCAACGTGTTGGTGTTCATTAATCGGATCCATAGCAATGCACAAGTGGTTAGCTAGTTTACTCTAACATATGAGAAGATTCTGCCTGTAGTTTACCCTAACATATAATAGTATGTCACCATTGGTGATTGCAATGTAAGGTTAGTGAGGGTGCGTACGGGGGGCCTTAAGACAAGGTTGACATGTCAACGTTTTTTTTAGATAGGTTTGGCCGCCTCGTTGGAGTGCAACTTAATTCTATGTAGGGAGAGTCAACGAAGGTACCGTCTTGACTAGCATCTCTGATTAAAGGTAAGGCAGCCTCGGGACTCCCCTCCCATCGATGAGAAGTGCTCAACTAGTAGGCTGGGCCGCAAACAAGGTGACTTCGGAGCTCCCCTTCTCGACGTCGTTCCGCTTCCAAGGCCCCTTGGATCCGACTCTTTTCTCCAAGCCCTTCTCAGATCCCTTGGAGGCCTCTGAGCTCTATCCAAGTGAGCCATGTGTGTATGTGTATGGGGGGGTGGGGGCTACATAGGCTAGGAGTTCTTGAACAAAATGATCAGGGGTACCCATGGTAGTAGTGGTAGGCAGGAAGGGTGCAGCGGTAAATTTTGGTCCACTAGTCCATGGTGGACTAGGGAATAGGAGGTGGTGACATATCGCTCCACCGGGCTTATTCTCTTGGGTCACCATTCTTTGAATTTCTCTTTAAGCTTCTTTGACTAGTTGCTTGGACTTTTGTTGACTTGACTTTGACAATTTGCCACGCAGATCCAGGCAGGACCCCAGGTAGAATTAGCTATTCCCACAACAGTAGTGATACTGGTTTGCCATAATTTTAGAAGTTCCATGTTCCAAACTCTGCAAACTACATGTTTGAAGAATTTGACTGATGAACAATACTAAAGTAAAGCTCAATTGTTAACTTACAACAGAAATAACATGAACACAGCCAACGAAAATAGGAAACAAAAGAATAGAGCACATTCACCTTCAGAGTCACTGGATGACCTACAGAATGAGCGCACAAGCTTTGCAACATACAACCCTTGCACCTTTTCATCACCAACCTTTCAGAAAGAAGATAGCTATTCTCAGTAATTGAACTGTATTCATTTTGATTGCAAAGCACAAACAAGAGTTAAAACATCCATTCCACAAGCTTTTCTCTGAGATGGTCTTCCCAGGATTTACTGATGATAGTAGGCTTCACCCAAAATTCAACTGAACAAAAGGTTTACCAATGTAACTCCGATATCATTACTGGAAGAAAAAAAACAAAAAGTTTATTTCTTTGTCGCTGTAGTAACTAACACCTAGTGAAGAAGGGAGTTGTGCCATACGCACCAACATAAGAATGTCGAAAACTCAACTAATCAAAACTAGTCTCACATGTAACTTCATCACTTGTCAATGTCACTGTGTCAGGCCATAACCAGTAAACTGAATAAACTGAACAGATGTCAAACCTCCCCTGTTTCTAGACACATTATTAACAGAGCACTTTACGACTAACCTAATGTGAAGACTTGAACAGCACCAGGGGTAGAATTTTAACAGAAGGATGAAATCATCAGAACGACTGACAACGCTCAAGGCATCAGAATTCAATATCTTCTTCCTTACTTTCTTTTGAGAAACTAGTGCTCCTAAATCATACGGTCATCACAAGTTTGTCGCTCTTTCTCCAAAAATAAAACACTTGAACAGCATCATGATGAACAGTGACAACTAGATGAGTAAACACGAGTTCTTTCTTTCGAAACAGGCGGAAGCTCTGCACATTTCGAGTATACATCAGATTACAAGGAATGAGATCAAATTACAAGCATTCAACCATCGGGCAAGCTTCGTGCCCCTCAAGAAGAAGGTGATTCTAACATGGTGAATAATGAGATTTCCACAGTAGAAAGATAATAATTGACAGATTGACATGCATAGTGAGGACTCGAACTGCAAAACGAAAAACTTGAGAGATGACAAGGCTGGGTGAGGAGATGAGAGGCAGGCGGTTGAACCTGGAGGAGGGCCGAGATGCCGGACTCGACCTGGGTGAGGTTAACGAGCAGCATGACGAGGCTGCGAGCGAGCTTGGGCTGCTCGCCGCCGCGCTTGACCATCACATCCATGGCGGCCGCGACGGCGCCGAGCACCACGAGGCGCGCGGCGAGCTCGCCGTCCTGGCTGAGGTTGACGAGCGAGTCGGCCGCCGCCTCGCCCGCGCCGCCGGCCCCCACGGACGCGAGCAGCCGGAGCAGCGCCGGCAGCGCGCGGTCGGCGCGCGCCGCGAGGGAGCGCAGCCCGTCGCTGTCCCCGGTGAGCCCCCGCACGATGTCCGCCGCGGCGCCGCGCACCTGCAGCGTGGGAGCAAGGGAGGGACGAGTTAGAGCCGGCGGTGGCGGCTGGGAGTCGGCGCGGGTTGGGGGACGGCACGCGCACCTGAGGGGAGCTGTTGGAGAGGAAGTCGATGAGCTCGTCGAGCTCGTCGGCCATGGCGGCAGAAGCGGCGGCGGCGGAGGAAGGGGCTTGTTTTGCTTGGGGTTTTCGGGCGGCTGTCCTCTGCGGAATTTTCAGCGCAACCACGACGCTACGAACACTATGCCAAGGTTTACGCTAACCAAGGACGAAGACGTAGTTTCTTTGTTACGTGTTCAGCCGACCACGCAAACACACTTCACACATACACACCTTGGTTAGCTACAAAGGGGAGTGAACTCGAAGGCTACCGCCGTTCCCAACCCTAGCCATCGCCGGTAAAGGCCTCTTCACACCGTCGCCTCGGTCCCCCTCATCTTCCCTATTTGATGGTCTCGTCTGGCAAGAGGAGTGGGGACCTTCTGTTTCTTTTTTTCTCTTGGGTTTTGTTTCCTTGATGGCATCGATGAGGATGAGGTGGTGGCGGCTATGGAGTGCTGGAATAAGGTCTCTTCGGTCTTCTCCTAGCTCGACGACGTCTAATCCGACATCAACAAAGGGCTTTTGTGATAGTTTGTGTTGCCATATATGTTGGTTCTCTTTGGATATTGGTCGTTGGTTTGTTTACCAAGGATAGCAATTGGTTGGCTTTTTGGTGAGACGACTTTGGCATCTTATTTCATGTTGTTCCATGACATGGTATTGTTTCTTCTAGTCTCTAGACAAGTGGGTGATGGATTTGCAGGCAATGTGCTGATAGCCTGATACATAATCAACAGGGGCAATGCAAATTGAGTTGGTGGCAAATGTAGAGGAGGTGGCAAAGGACTTGGCGTTTGAGTCCTCTGATGATGACTACTCCTATGATGAAGATGAGCACATGGTGAGGAGGAGAAGCCAACTTGTTAGGTTTAACCCAGAGTCTAATAGTCCGCAATTTAGTATGGGAATGATTTTCAGAAGCAAGAAGCAATTAACCAAAGCTTTAAAGAGATGTGTGCTTGCTACCAAAAGGATCACTTCATTCTTAAAATACGAGGAGAACAGGGTTAGAGCAAAATGTGATTGGCCTAGGTGTCAATGCTTATTTTTCGAACCATAAGGTGTCAATGCTTGTTGTATGTAGCAAAGACCAACGTATGTTCTAGGCTGCAAATCATCATAGATGAAGATGAACACCACTGCACACAAAACAAAGACAACAGACTCGTTACTACTAAGGTCATTGCCAAAGGTATGATCATTTCATCTTGGCCAATCCTTTGTAGAATATTAATAGCTTTAAATCCACATTGATGCAAGACATGTTTGTTGATGTCCCAACTTGAAAGTGCAAGGTGGCAAAAAAACTCGTACTTGATTTGATGATGTGTAAAATATTTATTGCCTTATGTAAGTGTCTAGAAGGTTTGGTCGCCTCAACGGAGTGAGACCTAGTCCTATGGGTTAGGTAAGAGTCGAAAAGGTTCGGTTGCCTCGACGGAGCGAGAGCTAATCCTATGGTTATATACCACTAAATATGTGATCTGTATTCTATTTCCCTGAACATTCAAATATAGACCTCAACATATGCAGCATGCATGGAAAAACGCTCACCTCAACGTGCAATAAATATTTTACATTTGTATAATAATCAAATACATTATATCATATGTATTTATATTTCACTTCCCATATTATCTATTCAAATATTTATGCAAACTCACACAGTACGGAAACAAGAAAATGTACGACACCTCCCAGATTTTAATTTGCGTGAATTCAAGTCATATGGCATGTTCGAAGGTTGTCTAGACATATATACAAAACAAAATATCGAAACAGTCAACCTAAGTATGAAGTCTAAGGAAGCCTCTGAAAGAAGTAATCTGCACTGTCAAGGCAGGACAACACCACTGGATGATCAAGATGCACAGAGGACCAACTGGACCAAGAAACAAACTGATACTAAAATGCTCTGCTTAAGAACCGAGGCACTGATATCATCTTCTGGCTCGTCCAGGACTTTGGGTGGATGCTTGGTCACACTGAGGTAAGGAATTTGGTATGCTTTGCATATTATTTGTCCAAACATATGTGGCCATATTAATCAGTGAATTTGATTCTGACCACTCTATTTGTTGCAATTGTAGCATCACTGTATCAGAACAGCTCTATGGACTATTGGTTTTATTCTGTTCAAGGGCACTTAATTACCTGTGATGAAACCAGTATGTACAGATTCGTTTCTAGTTTATTTTCTCTCAGTGAACTAATTTTTACTGTGGTTGTAAGGTTCTGAGCACTAATTTTTACTAGTTGATAGCAAGATGGCTTGTGAAGTTACCATGAGGTCTCAGCCTTGATGTGGGATGCAGAGGTAGCGACGGTGAACTCAGTGGACACTCAGCATGGTGGGACCACGATCTGTCGCTTCTCAATCTTCTCTATGGCAAGCACTTAGAGCAGGTACAATAAAGCTGAGTCAGCTGGCTATAAGAAATAAACTAGTATATTCTTACTTAGTTGGAGGGAAGAAAAGAAGAGAGAGAAAGTAAGCGGGCTCTTGGTGAAGAGCCAGCTCTAGCACGTGCTCCTAGGCACTTTGTGAGAGTGAAATGTGGGCCATATAATAAAAAAGTAGTACACTCTTCTAATCAACTATTGTACATATTGGCTATAAGATGAGCTATAAATGACATGGCAATGGCTTATAGCCAGCAGTTGGCTATACTATTAACCATGCTCTTAGGCGGTGGCAGCTAACCTGCTGCCCTCAGATCTGGCAACCCGCCGCACCAGCGACAACACGCAGTCGCGGTTCTACTGTAAGCTAATTTTCCTGATTTTCCAGTATCTACCTTTTATTTCTGCTACTGTAATCTCGATTTTTTGGTTGATACTCCCTTCGTCCCATAATATAAGACATTTTTGCAAGCTATTGTAAGCTAACATAGCTTGCAAAAACGTCTTACATTATGGGATGGAGGGAGTAGTTAGCATCCTGGGAGGCGCTTTTGCTGGATTAGTATATGACTTTAGCATCAATGATGTCCACGTTAGATGCAGTTAGAAAGGTAAAGAACAGCCATATCTTAATTGCTTTGTGGTACATTTTTCTTGATGATGTGTGCTATTTATTTGTGTTTATGCATCTTGCTTTGTTAGAATATATTGAGTGAACAGAATAAAACTACCACTTTTCGCGTTTTTTTTTTTGAGAAAGTATACGTGTTCATATCAAAGCCAAAGCCAGTACAACACCCACACGCATACAACGCACTGGATACATCCAGACCAGCTGTCCCGGCACATTTGCACAGACCACCCCAGAAAACAAATTTTACAACGAAGCCCTTCAAGGTCCTGTGTGCACAGTGCGGCATCTTCAACCACGACTGCGCTGCCGCCGTGCGCCGGCTTCTCCTCACCGCTGCAGCCATAGAAGAACGATGGATGAGTAGCATCCACCAGCCTGCAAACGCCATCGCCAAAGGGCTTTGAAGACCGCATATATGCCCGTCCCGGAGGGCGGGAACTAGAGTCCGGTTCCGGAGCATCGGCCGGGACACCGTCCCGGGCAACGCAGGCCACTCCTCCATCGCTGCAGGGAGGAGAGGAAGAAGCAGGACACGAACGGCGACGAAGCCACGAGAGAAGAGACTGCCTGTCCAGCGAAAGACAGCAGCACAAAACTCCTATACAGAAGCATCCCAGATCCAAACCTGAGCGCCCAAGCCTCGCTGACCTTCTGCCGTCGATGGAGCATACGCCGGCAGCACGAGGAAGAGGTCCAAGGGAGCCACTTATTCCATCAAGCGGCGGCGCCATCCTCGCCCAGCAACTGCCTCCAGGAACCCTAAACCTAGCCTACCCTATACACCCCACAGCGCAGGCCACACCGCGAGGTCTCCCCCACCTCCAGCCGCCAAGAACGGCCGCCGGAGGCGAGGGAGACAGCCGGAATTTGCCTCGCTGGAAGCCGCTTGCCCAGTCGCCTCGCGGTCGCCTTTCCCCTCTTTTAAACAGTGACCGAGGAGTCTGGCATCCGTGGAGCGATGATGTGATACCACTTTTCGCGTTAGGGTTCCAAAAAACTACCACAAATTTGTTTGTGACTGATAACTACCAGAATCGGCGTCGGCTGTTTCAAAAAACCCAAATCGTCGAGGATTTAACAATTGATCGCGATTATGACAGTCGGGCCCGCATGTAAGAGAACTGATTGTTTGACCGTTTGTTTGACCGTTAACTGACATGTCGGGCCCACATGTCAGTGTCTCTTCCTAAAAAAAGCAAGCAAGTCCTTGCAAACATTTAAGAAACACAATCGGTCCCTGAAAACTTTTAAAAAAGCAATCGGGTCCCTCTAAACTTTTTTTAAAAAGCAATCGAGTTCATCTGCCCGGTGGCGTCGTGGCCGTGCGCCCGCAGCCAAGCTCGCCGCCGTGACGAGCTCGCCGGCCAGCAGTCATGGCGCCACCGCGGAGCTCCCTTCCGTCGCTCGTCGACGTCCAGCGGACCGCCGCCATGGAGGACCCCATCCAGGGAGGCCGCCGGAGTTAGCCGCCTGTGCCACCTGCAGCCGCGGGCCACCTCCGCCTGGACCCTGCATGAGCGGTGGCTACTAGGGTTGGACGGCAAAGCGGGATAGCGCCTCTGGCCGGTGGTGTAACACCCCTGTGTATTAACCACTGTGATCATCTGCTAATAATGCCAAGTCATCCTCATTTGCAGTGCCTAGTCACATGGGTTAATGCTTTAGTTCTAATCCCTCTCTTAAAACCAATTTAAATTCAAAAGTGCAAAATAAAGTTGCTCAAACACTGTTGGAAAAATGTTCATTAAATAGCAAATAATCCAGAAGCAATAATAAAAACATAATCAATATTAATTGAGTTAGCTAAATGACTCTAATAACATGAAGCAGAACCAAAACGGTAGTATTTAATTCATTTTAAATTAAATCAAATCCAAATGAAATCATACTTTGCCCAAACCAGTTTTTGGTGGAAGGTGACATTTCACTGTAATATTTGGGCCAGATTCACATTTTATAAAAGTGCAAGTATGGCCTAACAATTACCAACATAGAAAAGAAAAAAATAAAACAGAATAAGAAAAGGAAAAGGCTTAGACCTACTGCTGGGGACTGGGCCTAAGTGCACAGTGCACTCAGCCTAGCCCACCAGGCACGCCTTCTCCCTCCTTCCCTCTCTCTCCATCACGTTGTCGCCGCGCTAGTGGCCTCGCCGGTGCGCGCCGGCCAAACGCCGACACGGTGACAGCCACCAACGCCTGCGAGGGGATAAGGCCGGCTCGTTCGTTCCCCCTGGCCTCCCCGTTCACTCTCCCCCTCTCTCCCTCGCTCGCCCCTCCCCTCTCTTCCTCCAGATCCGTCGAGGTCGACGCGGTCGCCGCCGTGCCTCGCTCGTCTCCGCGGCCACAGCCACCGTATCGCCTCGCCGACGCGTCCGTCGTCTTCCTCGACGTCTGGTGGTCGCAGCTGGAGCCTGGAGGCACCGCAGCGCCGGAATTCCTTCGTCCCCATCTCCGATCACCGCCGCCCTTCCTCGGCTCCGGTGACTTCCTCTGCAGCTCCTAAGCTTCCAAGGGCCATCGGCGTGCCGCACGGTGAGCAACCGTTCTTCTCATCTTCTTCTCGGCTCCGTCCTCGTGCCATAGCTAGCTGTCACCGCCGCCACGTTCTGCCGTCCGCCATTGCCGGCGTTGAGCTCGGTACAGAGCTTCTCAAGCCTCTCCGCCTTGTCCCACGTGCTCCTGGCGCCCGTAGAGATCCGCCTAGCCGCGTAGCTCGCTCGGAAACGGCCCGGAGCCACGAATCCAACCACACCCGTATGCCACCGCCCCCTTCCCTCGACGCCGGCGATGATTCCGACCACGACAGGCCGCGCCACCACTCGCGTTGGACGCGGCGCTCTCCCCTCGTTCGAACGCTCCAAGAAGCATGCAAAACCACCCATCGTAGCGCATTTCCGGCCAACTCCAACGAAATTCCGCCACGGCAGTGGTCGCCGACGTGATTCCGGCGACATCACCGACGTGGCACCCGCATGGCACCGCCCGGGCCACTGACTGGTGGGCCCAGGGGCCCCACTCTGACCAAGTTGACCTCGGTCAACGCTGACTGGACCGGCCCAAGCCACTGACATGTGGGCCCCATCGGTTAATTAGTCAAATAATCAATCTAATGAATAAAACTAATTAGTTTAACCTAATTACCCACTGACATATGGGGCCCACACCCCTAATTAACCCTGTTAGTTAATAAAATCCACTAATAAGCTAACAGAGGCTGACATGTGGGTCCCACTGGACCCATAGGTCAGGTTTGACCTGGTCAGCCGACCAGTTGACGTCTGACGTCATCCACACGTCGTGCTGACGTCATATTTCTTTTTCTGGATAATTCTGTTAATTTAAATAAATTCCAAAAATTGTTATAATCTTTTAAAATTCGTAGAAAATAAACCGTAGCTTAGATCGAAAAACTTTATACATGAAAATTGCTCAGAACGACTAGACGAATCTGATCGTCTCGTCTGTTTCCATGTCGAAACCCCCTACGTAGGAGAACCCGTAACTTTGAGCCTGATTCCGGTAGATGAATAGTGCATACATACCGGTTAATAAATCCAACTTTAACCCTAAAATAACTAAAATGACCTAGACAAATATTTAGGCAACCCTGCACTGCATCTTAGGCATAGCATGCTCTGAGTTGTATTGTTTGCTGTGTATTTATTTGTTTCTTCCCCCTCTTCTATCTCGTTAGACCCCGACACCGACGTAGTCCCCGAGGCAGACGCAGCTCTGGAGATTGACTACGCCCCTAACGACCAGACCCTTTCCGCAGAGCTTCCAGGCAAGCACCCCCCTTTTGAGCATACCGATATCGCCTATTCTTCTCTCTCTTATGCTTGCATTAGAAGTTGTTGTTGTTACTGTTATCCTATATCTACTGCATAGCATGTTTATTATAACCTGCTATTGTTACCTACCTGCTTATCCTAAATTGTTTAGTATAGGTTCGGTAGAGACCCATCAGAGACCCCACTTTATCCCGACTGCCCCGCTAGATGATCAGAAGACCCGATCAACGGGAATGAAGACCAGATCCCGACACCGCACATCACTTACCCTTAGTAGCTCAACACTACTGGGTTACTATCGATTGCCGAGGGTGATACCTTGTCCGCACTTCTGATGATAACCTTGTAGGTTAGTTAATCGGTCGTGGTCAGCGAGGGTGATTCCTCCTACACCACCCCTGACAACGACGTCGTCGTGCAACATCTCAAGTGTGGACCTCGAGGGTGATTCCTCCTTCGTTCACCTTGACGATAACATCAGGTGGAATTCCATCGAGGGTGATTCCTCGGGGTTCCCTTTGGTGTTAGACACACAGTTACTATGGTTACTATGACTTTACACTGAACCATGTTACTAAAGACGGGTCGGCCCTGAAGGATACCCGCGCGAGCATAATTGCGAAGTGATGTGGAGACGGGTTGACCTGGAAGGTGCCCGAGAGATGAATACGAGGCGTGGCCGGGCATTCTTAGCCCTTGCCGCAAGTCCTCGAGACGGGGCGACGGTGTTACATCGATCGTGAGTCTCTGCTCGTTACCGCGCGCTCCTAATCCACTAACGGTTTGGATATTTGATCCGAGGGGCCTCTGGCCCGATAGCACTAACCACCACGTGGGCATAGTATGGGCGTTCTGCGTCATATACATCAGCTGAAGCTTAATAGACGTCAGCGAGGAGCGGCGCGCGTTGGATTGGACTGGTTAAGCCCGCGCTTGTATTAAGGGGGCTAAGTCTGCTTTCAGCCGCCTGACGCAACGCGCAGGAGTCCCCGAGGTGATGGCCCAAGACCCCTGGGGGCATAGGTTTAGTCCGGCGTGCTGACCTCTCTGTTAAGCCTAGGTCGGGTTGCGGCGTATCGTTTGGCCGAGGCCGGGCATGGCCCAGAAAAGTGTGTCCGGCCAGAGTTAAGCGAGCGTGGTGGGTAAGTTGGTGCACCCCTGCAGGGAAGAAACAATCTATCGATAGCCTGTCCTACGGTAACGGACACTCGGAGTTGTATCCCGATCGGTACAACTAGAACCTGACACTTGAGATGATAACTAGATAGTATGGCTCTGGGATTGCTTTCTCGCAGGGAGTCGAGGAAGGATCTCTGGACGAGGTTGATAACATTACTATCACTTTATATTATGTTAATCTGCACTCTTCTAATGCTGCAAGACCGTTGAAGATGATGAAGATGCTAGTCTTCGATAGGACTAGGCTTTTCCCCTCTATTCTGGCATTTCTGCAGCCCAGTCCACATATACAGCCTCCCTTTGATAATGTTGCATATGTAGTGTAGATCCTTGCTTGCTGAGTACTTCGGATGAGTACTCACGTTTGCTTTGCTTTCTTTTTCTCCCCTTATCCGTTTGTCGCAACCAGACGACGGAGCCCCGGAGCCAGCTGCTCCCGCCGACGGCTACTACTACTACTACTCTCCCGGCGAGTACTACTACGAGGAGCCGTCCGACGACCAGGAGTAGGTTCGGAGGGTCCTAGGGAGGCCTACGCCTTTCGATCGTAGCTTTTGTTTTGCCCCGCCTTTCTAAAGGCTTATCTATTTCTCTGTAATATCTGTACCCAGATATCTGATACTTCCGTTGACGCTTGTATGCCATCGAGCTATGTATTCGAACCCTCGAGGCCCTGACTTGTAATATAAAGCTTGTATGACTTTATTTATGTTTTAGAGTTGTGTTGTAATATATTCAAGTGAGTCCTTAGGCTTGATCGTGTGCATTTGCGTGTATGGTTAGTGCATGATTAAGCCGGGGTCGTCACAGGTGGCGCCATGGATCCAGGCCGTGGAGGGCGGCGCCTCGGGCGCCATGGCTGCAGGCCGAGGCAGGCGGCGCATCGGGCTACAGGCCATGGGGAGGCGGAGAAGATGATCCGGGGAGAGGAGGCAGTATTGGAGGTGGAGGAGCTGCCGGCCAACGCCCGCCAGGTGGAAGGAGGGGCGGTAGGCGCTTCTGGAAGGAGGGGCGGCCGGCGCTGCTGGAATGAGAGGCGGCCGGGGTTTCGTCGCCCTGCTGGACGCCGCCGTCCGCGAGAACGCCGTCGTGCTCGTGGGCCAGTAGTGTGCCCGGCGGCCATGGCCGGGCCACTGTCTCTGGTGTACTTGGCCGTCTGAGAGAAGGAGAAGAAGGGAGGAAGAGAGGAGTGAAGAAAATGAGAGAGACACTGACATGTGGGTCCCACATGTTAGTTAACGGTCAAACAAACGGTCAAATAGACGGTTCATTTAGCTGCCGGCCCCACCTGTCATAAACCGGATTAATTTCTTAGCAATGGGCAATTTGGTTTTTTTGAAACAGCCGACGCCGATTCTGGTAGTTATCAGTCACAAACAAATTTGTGGTAGTTTTTTGTAACCCTAACGCGAAAAGTGGTAGTTTTATGCTATTCACTCCAATATATTTTACATGTCACATAGCCACATACTATCTCAAAACTGAAGGATGGGGCGTGGACTACTGTCTCTGGAAGCTTGTGCAGTAACCAGGGATTTGAAAGACTTACTTTTCCACTCCTATGTTTCCAATTATTGGATGACCTTCATCTTCAGGCACCTGCTTATGAGAAGCCATATGAGATAAGGTCACTTCATGTTTGTGTTTTGTAGTTTTTACAACTCTTCCATCTCCATTTGTACTTCACACATGATGGATATTTTACTTCAGAAAATACCATGGTATAAGGTGATTGAGTCTGCACACATACGGATGAAGTAAGCATGCTATTATGAAGTCCTGCTGGTAATCTTATAGTCGTTGATATTTGTTTTTTCATGACCAAGTATGATGCAGGTTGAGGCCCCAACTTCTGTTGAGATTCCTTTTCCAGAGTTATTTAGCTTGCAGGCAGGGATTACACCAGGTGGAAGCTCCACCCACCATGACATCCTCTCGGTGCAGTACAAGAGAAACCCGCCTCTGTCAACTGGATTCTGCCTAAGAAACTTAATTCTCTTAAGCAAATAAATGCTGGTACTAACACATCGTTAGCAACAGCGAATCAACTACAAAGTTGATCAGGAAAGATGGTAGCAGTACCTCCAGAAGGCAATGTACTTGAAATTGGTGTGCTGTTGGCTTGATTTTGGCCAAGCATATTCGCAAAGAGACGGGGGCTTGAGAGGTTCAGAGTTAACTGAACCTGAACATCACAGAAATGAAATTCAGACAGGAAAGTAGCTAGCTTGAGTAGCCGCTTTCAGATATGCATGTAAGGAGCTAGCCGGAACACGGCAGCTAGGGTTTAACCGAATACAAGATAAGATGGGCTTCCTAGATAAAGCAGAAATTTAGACAACAACAGTTGGGGTCGTTGTCGGAATTCGAACAGCAACCGACGGAAGAGCTAGGACCATTCAATCTGGAATCAACATCAACTGCTTCCTCTGCTTGGGCGAAGTGGTTCGATGCGCTGTAGATGGTTGGATGAAAGATTGGCGGTAGAGCTTGAACTTCTGGACGAAGCAGTATGCTGATAACTGAAGAAATAGACACCTGCAGGTTTCAGGATTCAGATATCTTGACAAGGCTGACCAATAGAGACATGCAAGATATTTTCTTGTTCAAGGAGGAAGGAAGGAGGCTACTTGTGAGCGTGCTCAGTTTGCAGCACGTGCCGGATGTGGTCAAGTGGACACATGCCGGGGTTACATATGTGCTCGAGATTGAGATTGAGGATACGCCGGTACCACAGGAGGGAGATGATCTTCAGGACATGGATACGACTGAGGGAGATAGAGCCCCTGGGAATCAGGAAAAGGGGCCTGAGAGTAATCCACAGGATTTGGCCAAGGGGCCGGAGTCGCAGACAGATAAGGCAGCAACGGCCAAGGGAGCGTCATTTTCCACGACACCGATTAACACGCTTAGGGTTGGTTCTTTTGGAGCTCGGTCTGCACCTAGTCGGTTATGGAGTAACCGAGTTGAGGCGGATGACCCTGAGGAGCTCGAGTTACCACCGGTGTTGCTCCCTATTGTTGGTTCGCCTAATGTGCTTTTGTCCCAGAGGGTTGATTCCGAGGTTCAGGACCCGCAGGGCACCGATATACCGATGGTGATTGGGGGGGAGGGTGGTGGGCAGGAGGCTCGCATCCCCAGCCAAATTTCGACTTTGCCAGGCCAGTTGGCGGAGGGCCGCGGGCAGGAGGCCCGCCCTGCTCTCTCACCGCGGGGCAGCCCTGGACAGCTTGGAGCGGAGTGCGGGCAGGAGGCCCGCAAAGTCCTCTCGCCGACGTCGTCTCCGCGCCACGATGCCGGTTTGGGGGGGAGTGGGACTGTGGAGCAGGTGGCTCCACGGTCGTCGTCTCCCACCATTGCGGCTGGGGTTGCCCGCTCGGCCGCGCCTATCCCTTCTTCACTGGCAATTAGGGATGGGCGTCTGAAGGGAGAGCACTCACCTCCGGAGAGGACTATGGAGGAGCTCGTCACTTCGGTGGGATCCCGGATCCGGTTACGTCTGGCAGGCGTGTCAGCAACCGGATCCAGGAACAGCCTGATGCTGATGACCTGCAGTTAGCGCGCGCCAAGAGGGCGGCCATGCTTCGAGATGTCGAGGCAACTACAGGTATGTCTTTTGATAGAAGTTGTTCAATTATGCATTTTTCCGAGCATGAAATTATTGATAAGGCAAACAACTGAGGAATTACTTTGGGTTCAAATGAAAAAGAGGTAGCGAAATCTGTTAATGATCTTTTGGATTTAGAAGCAGAACGGGCCTCTGAAATTATTAGGAACCTTGCATCAGTTAAACCCATGTATGAGGATGACATGAAAAATTTAGGAATTGTAGCTCTAGAAAACATTTGCAATAATCTATTACCTAGTGATGACGCCGAGGATGAGGAGGGGTCGGAGAGTATGGACACGATAGAGCCTATAGTGACGGAGGGCACTGTTTCATGTTATGTTGAACACACGTGTTCGGAGGGTGATGGGGAGAAGCCTAAGCGACCCTGTGAAAGATCGAGGATGTCGCCTAGAGGGGGGGGGGGTGAATAGGCGTTTTAAAATAATTACGGTTGAGGCTTGAACAAATGCGGAATAAACCTAGCGGTTAATTTGTCAAGCACAAAACCTACAACAACTAGGCTCACCTATGTGCACCAACGACTTATGCTAAGCAAGATAAACAACTAAGTGATAGCAAGATATATGACAAGAAACAATATGGCTATCACAAAGTAAAGTGCACAAGTAAAGGGCTCGGGTAAGAGATAACCGAGGCACGCGGAGACGACGATGTATCCCGAAGTTCACACCCTTGCGGATGCTAATCTCCGTTTGGAGCGGTGTGGAGGCACAATGCTCCCCAAGAAGCCACTAGGGCCACCGTAATCTCCTGACGCCCTCGCACAATGCAAGATGCCGTGATTCCACTAAGGGACCCTTGATGGCGGTCACCGAACCCGTACAAATGGCAACCCTTGGGGGCGGTCACCAAACCCGTACACTTTGGCAACCCTTGGGGGCGGTCACCGGTACCCGTCAAATTGCTCGGGGCGATCTCCACAACCTAATTGGAGACCCCGACGCTTGCCCGGAGCTTTACACCACAATGATTGAGCTCCGAACAACACCAACCGTCTAGGGCGCCAAGGCACCCAAGAGGAACAAGCTCTAGGGTGCCCAAACACCCAAGAGTAATAAGCTTCTCAAACTTCACTTCCACGTATCACCGTGGAGAACTCAAACCGATGCACCAAATGCAATGGCAAGGGCACACGGAGTGCCCAAGTCCTTCTCTCCCAAATCCCACCGAAGCAACTAATGCTAGGGAGGAAAATGAGAGGAAGAACGAAGAAGAGAACACGAAGAACTCCAAGACCTAGATCCACAAGGTTCCCCTCACTTAGAGGAGAAAGTGATTGGTGGAAAGATGGATCTAGATCTCCTCTCTCTTTTCCCTCAAGAACTAGCAAGAATCATTGGAGGGATTGAGAGTTAGCAAGCTTGAAGAAGGTCAACAATGGGGGGCAAATGCGAGCTCAAAAGGATAAGATGCAATGGGGAAGAAGACCCCCTTTTATAGGAGGGGGAAAATCCAACCGTTATGCTCACAGCGCGCACAGAGCGGTACTACCGCTCCAAGGAGCGGTACTACCGCTAGTACCCCTTTGAAAAACAACAGCGAGGATTCAAAAGGCCAGTAGAACCGCCGGAGCGGTACTACTGCTCGTCCTCACGGTACTACCGCTAGGGATAGCGGTACTACCACAAATGGTAGCGGTACTACTGCTTGCGAGCGGTACTAAAAAAATACTTCCGTGCCTACCTTCGCTGAGCGAAACACGAGATTTTGGTCCGGAGCGGTACTACCGCTCAGGAGCCATGGTAGTACCGCTTGGGAGCGGTAGTAAAAAATTACTTCCGCTCTAGCCGTGGTAGTACCGCTGCAGCCTTTACCAAAACAGCCACAACTTCTGCAAACGGACTCCGAATTCAACGAAACCAAGTTTGTTGGAAAGCTAGCGACAAAGGCTAACACAATATTGATAGAAATAACAATAAGAAGGAATATAGAAAAGGCCCATAAGAAAATGGTGAGAACCCTTCCTCGAATAGGACCGGTAAAACCTCCAACACCGAAAACGCAATAGAAGAAGCATATGAACTCCGTTTTCGATGAACTCGAGATTGTCATCAAGATGATCATAAGCTCTAAGTCTCACAAAGAGAACCAAACAAGAACCAAGAAAGATGATGCAAGGATGCAATGGTTTGAGCTCTCTACGAACGATACGATCAAGCTACTCATCGAGAGCCCCCCTTGATAGTACGACAATCGATCCTATAACCCGGTCTCCCAACTACAACCTTGAGACCGGCAAAAGAGAAAACCTATCAAGGGCAAACCTTTGCCTTGCACAAAGTCCACTTGAGCTAGATGATGACGATGTTGACTTCCTCAAGTTGGACCACCTTTCTTGATTGCGTTGGCTCGGTGAAGACTAGTTGATTGCTCCCCCATACTCCACTATGGGTGAGCCACTCTTTGGCTCATCTTCACAAGTCCATTGCCACCACAATGGACGGCAAGCTTCAAGCATGTGATCTCTTCGTGATGATCCACTTGAACTTGCACACTGCAACCTAACCCCACAAAGAACTCTCACGAAGACCATGGGTTAGTACACAAAGCGTAATTGACAATGCTTACCATACCATGGGATCGCTTGGTCCCCCTCGGTACATCTTCTACGCTTTGTGTGTTGATCAACTTGATTCACTCTTTGACTTAGTCTTGATCAACCTCTCGCATGACCAATCTTTAGGTAATTCCTTGAATAGCATCTTGGTCATCACAAACTCTCCTTGAAACCAACAAATGGACTCCAAGAAAAGCCTATGGACAAATCCTTCAAATATAACTCAAGGCAACCATTAGTCCATAGAGATTGTCATCAATTACCAAAACCAAACATGGGGGCACCGCATGTTCTTTCAATCTCCCCCATCTCTACTCCTAATGTCTCAGTTGGTAGTCTCCGCGGTTAATTTTCGTCCCACCTATTATGGTTTTTTTTCCGTCCCTCATCCCACCTCACTGTTAGCCGCGTCAAACCAAAAAAACCACGTCGCGATGCCCCCACGCAGTCCAGGGCCGCACCTCCCGTCGCACCCATCTACGAGCGAAGGAAAAAAAACCTACAAAAATTAACCAACGAAAAAAAACCTACGAAAATTAACCAGCGATAAAAAACCTACGGAAAAAATGACAAAAAATCAGCCGACTCGCACGCACGAGCGAGTGCCCTAGAGCGAGGCCTCCAGATCCCTTCGCCGCCGCCAGGCGAATCGCGATCCAGGCCTTCGCCGCAGCCCTCGCGCTCGCATCAAGGGTAGAGGGGCGTCAGCGGCGAGGCGGATCCCTGGGAGCGGGAGGAGGTAGGGGTCAGCCGCGTCGACAGCGGCGAGGTGGAGCCCTGGGGCTGGGAGTGGGTATGGGAGGAGGTGGGGGGCAGCTGCGAGCACAACGGGGTGAGGGCGTCGATGAGATGCTCCTGGTGCCTCCCTCCGAGCGGGAGGGGGAGAGGGGCGTCAGCGGTGAGCCCGACGGGGCGAGGGGCGTCGATGAGATGCCCCCGGCGCTTCCCTCCGGGCGGGAGGAGGAGAGGGGCGTCGGCGACGAGGCGGGTGTCGGCGGCGAGATGGTCTCTGATGGGCGTGATGAGGCGGGCAGCTTAGGCGTGAAGCGTGCGTTCGTGGAGGTATTCGCCAGGGCGCTCTTCTATCCGACGGTGATGCTCAACTACGGCCGCAGCTTGATCGAGCCCGAGTTCCACTGGTGGGATCGCATCGACAAGGTCAGTTCACATCTGTATTCTTCTTCTTCTTCATTCACTGGGAGAATTTTGCGAGAGAATAGCAAGGGAAGGTACCGGATCATGAAATGGAACTTTTCTGTCTTCCGGAACTCAAGCAGTGATCACGGTAGATTCTCTGTACGTTCGCGGAAATCGTGACTGCTACTAATTACAGTAGTAATTACATCGAGATGGCTACGGTTAATTCCGTTTGAACTTACATGGGTCCAAGACATATTGAGCACTTGAGCAGTACCTTGCCGAATACATTCATTACCTGGACATACTCAGTTAATTCACTTTGGTTTGTTAGAAACCTGGTTTGTTGAATCTGTATTGATATTTACTGTATTTTTAGCTGTATGGATGTTGCTGTTTGAGGAATACTGAATGCTGTTCATCTGTATACATTGGACTAATTTTAATTTGTATCGATCCAGGATATTTGGATAGGGGCAGTTCCTCACCAACCAATATCATAATTTATCACGTTCGCAAATGACTTTTGGACTGTAGTTTGGATTGTTCTGCCGACTACTGGCGTATAACAACGCATGCTATCTATCAAAGCTTCGACTCATTTGTTTTGCTGCTCCGGAAGATTGAGACAGAGAAGAATGACTTTGATGCTGGAGGTACAAAGAGGCACAAATAAACTTTCACTCATTACACTAGCACTGTTTTACCATTGACGGAGCATTGTGAGTATTTTAACAGACTACTTGGGTGTTCTGATATCGAAATATGTACATAATATAAGTATATACCATGACATGTACTGCTGCTTCTAATTAGATACAATAGCTTCTCTCTTTTTTATTGTACAGCTGAGATCTTCATTACATTACAACCTTATGTTTTGCTTATTGTTTTACTGAAATTGGTGTTCTCTCTCTAGGTTAATGGATCATCCTAGGAACGATTTTGAGGGCATTATGCCAGCTGCTTTGATGGCAATGGATTATGGAATGGCAAACTAACAGGGCACATCACACAACTGGTATAATGTGTTATATGTTGCATTTCAAGGCAGTTTCACTCATAAATACTACAAATTAAAGAATAACTATCATTTGTGTGTGTGTGGTGGTGTGTGGGGGGGGGGGGATGTAGAAGTGAAATTTACTATAAATTTAACCTACGGTTTTCCTTGAGAAGGTTTATAAAATTATAAGTCGTAATTTGATGAAAGAGATATCTCTACTTCTTGGTGTTGCATCAAGGCATTGATATTGGACTAGAATGCATATGTTTTATAATAAAAAGACAAACCTCATGCATTTGTTTTTATTGCAACTTTTTTTGTAGTCATCAATAGTCATATGTCAAGTACTGTTTGATCATTTTTAGGGTATTGTCATTCTTTTTACAGACCACTTGCGTTGGGCAAGAGGGTTCTGCTGTGGAGACCAAGAAAAAGGATGGCAACATTGGGGGCGCCTCAACTGCCGACGATGAACGCAGCTCGGAAAAAAGCAAAGCTCCATGCGAGGCTCCCCTGGCTGCCGAGCATCTCCGAGAAGCCCAAAATGAGATGAGACGATGTCGTGATGATCGACAATGCCACGCAGGTTATGTCAGAAACCATCATGTTCCCTGTCAAGTTAGTTCTTCACCGGTGAGGTGGCTCGAAAATCTTTGATTTCATGTCAATTAAAATAGTTTGTAGGTGTGTTAGTACTGGCACACAAAGCTGAAACTAAAATCTTCTTGCATAAGCGCCGGATGTTATTGAGAATATTATTACATATTGAATTTAATTCCTTTCTTGCACCCACAATTGACCTACATCTCTAAGCTGCACACTCGCACCCGATCAGGATTTAGTTGTAAATTGTTGCCACCTTCAAATTAACTAAAATGAAGCCAACAATTGCTGGGTACAAGAGGAATTATGTTGTTCCAAATAATGATTTCTAAACTACGATGTTAATTGTGTTGTTAATCTTTTGGAAAAGGAATTTGGAAGCTGGATAGACATTGGTCAAGATAGGAGCATATACTCAATAAAAAAATTAGTGTCAATTGTGGCAGAAAGCATGATTACAAACATTAATTAGCTTTACTTTCATACAAATTTTGGGTATCGTTATTAGTGGTTCGTGATTGAAAATTTGTTTGAATTTACTATCATGTGCAAAGTGTCTGCCAGCAGCAAGCGAGATCATCTCCTTCTTAGACCAGTACTAAGGACTGCAGTTATGTGGATCCACTTTACCAGAATGTCGAGCCCATCATATCGTGTTCGACCCATGAACCGGAAGGATTGCTTGCCATTATGTGGTATAGTTGTCCTTTGAGATAGACTATTGTTTGTATGAATTATGAGCTTTTATGTGTCTAAATTAACACTAATAGTCTTCTAGGAATCTTGTTTTTGATCCACTTTGGAGTCACAGTTTGTTGCTTGACACTTTGTTGTCTAAACATCAATTAAAGTTATTCTTATATTCAGTTTGCTATACCACTTTTCTATATTCAGCTGCCGACGATGAACGCAGCTCGGAACAAGCAAAGCTCCACGCGAGGCTCCCCTGGCTGCCGAGCATCTCTGAGAAGCCCAAAATGAGATGAGACGATGTCGTGATGATCGACAGTGCCACGCAGGTTATGTCGGAAACCATCATGTTCCCCGTCAAGTTTTTGCAGTTCTTCACCGGTGAGGTGGCTCGAAAATCTTTGATTTCATGTCAATTAAAATAGTTTGTAGGTGTGTTAGTACTGGCACACAAAGCTGAAACTAAAATCTTCTTGCATAAGCGCCGGATGTTATTGAGAGTATTATTACATATTGAATTTAATTCCTTTCGTGCACCCACAATTGACCTACATCTCTAAGCTGCACACTCGCACCCGATCAGGATTTAGTTGTAAATTGTTGCCACCTTCAAATTAACTAAAATGAAGCCAACAACTGCTGGGTACAAGAGGAATTATGTTGTTCCAAATAATGATTTCTAAACTACGATGTTCGTGTGTTGTTAATCTTTTGGAAAAGGAATTTGGAAGCTGGATAGACACTGGTCAAGATAGGAGCATATACTCAATAAAAAAAATTAGTGTCAATTGTGGCAGAAAGCATGATTACAAACATTAATTAGCTTTACTTTCATACAAATTTTGGGTATCGTTATTAGTGGTTCGTGTTTGAAAATTTGTTTGAAATTACTATCATGTGCAGAGTGTCTGCCAGCAGCAAGCGAGGTCATCTCCTTCTTAGACCAGTACTAAGGACTGCCGTTATGTGGACCCACTTTACTAGAATGTGGAGCCCATCATATCGTATTCGACGCATGAACCGGAAGGATTGCTTGCCATTATGTGGTATAGTTGTCCTTTGAGATATATTATTGTTTGTATGAATTATGAGCTTCTCTGTGTCTAAATTTACTCAAATAGTCTTCCAGGAATCTTGTTTTTGATCCACTTTGGAGTCACAGTTTGTTGCTTGACACTTTGTTGTCTAACCCTCAATTAAAGTTATTCCTATATTCAGTTTGCTATACCAATTTATGTATACAGAGGAAAGATTATGCATGATATTCCTCTGAAATTTTCGTTGACTGTATTTGTAATTTGTATGGTGTTATCAGATTACCAACTCATAGATACAAGTGATCGAATATTAGTCAGTGTATTACATTTTTTATTTTCTTATTTATCTAAGTTGTGCCTTTTGGTATTATGTCATCATAGTGGAATTTCAAATATGTTAGTAATTACATCTGATATTCCTGCACATTTTATTGTTTCTCTTATGTATTTTTCAAACATAGTTTTTTTATGAAAGAATTTTTAAGCGCATCATCTAGATATTGATAGTTTTGTAATAGATGTTAAGGTCGAACATCGCTCAGTTTGTTACATGGACATGTCGTTATTTTTTCTTTTTGTTATCATTTTACATTGCAAAAACGGAGGAAGTACTTAAATAATTGTGTTTGTGTTATATTGTTTGTACGTGTGATATTTAATATGTAACTCGTGTAAACTATTTCAAGAGCCCGTAGCAACGCACGGGCGTTTTACTAGTTTTGGTAATTGATGACAATCACTTTCAAGAGAGTTTATACAAGGAATTATACATCACCATGCAATGCACCAACCAATAATGCATGAGTATGAGATGCAAATGCTTAGGAACAAAACCAAAGCACGAAGATGCGTATGAGATGCAAATGCTTAGGAACAAAACCAAAGCACGAAGAAGCTCTCTAAACATCTCCCCACAAAACTCTTTGAAACTTCTCCCCCATTGGCATCGATTGCCAAAATGGGCGAAAAGCTTAGAAGGCCAATATAAATTGTGTTCCTCCATAAATTGTGTATTTCTCAATAAGAGAGAGGAATGCTATACACATATCCAAAGGTAAATTCTTGGAGGAAGACAAACTATATTGAGGCACAAAGATTGCTAAAGAAAGGTATGCCACAAAGACATAACAAAGAAAGACACAAGCAATCACGCACTTAAAAGATGCCAATTGAAGCAAGCAAACAAAAGATACCAATTGAACCAACTAGACCAAAGATCCTATGAGCCACAAGAATAAAAGATATTATGATATGTGCATAGGAGTGTTCTAAAGAAACTAGAGAAGCTCCCCATGATTTGTGCACAAATAAGAATATTTGTATTTGAATACAACGTGCACAAAATAGGATCATCACTCCCCCAAACTCAATAGAAACTCACAACAAGTGCAAGTGAGCAAATAGGAAACACGGCCTAGCACTTGCAACAAACACATGGTTGAGCAACATGTAAAAGAGGCAACTTAAGAAAAGGCTCAACCAAAACCGATGTGTGTGAGTCATGGCAAAGCACTTGAGAAGACTAATATAAGGATGAGCATTAAGCATCAACATAGTCTTGGATAAATGAGATACAAGGTGCCAGACATATCCTTCCCACACACACACACAACAAGCAAATGGATACACAAGCTTACTAAAAAGCGAAATAACAACCAAGCTTGTGACAACCCATGGTGAAGATAGAAAGTGAAAGCCTCATCAAGACGAGGGATACCAATTAAGATGGCAAAAAGCCTCATCAAGACAAGCATGAGGAAAATGATCTTCACCACACAAGAGTGCAGCAAGATGCAACGACATATGACCCGCACTCAAGGCACACACTTTCACGGAGCCACCAAAGAAATAAAACAAGAAGGAAAAGGTGGACGTGAAAGAAAGGGATATCAACTAGATATGCAACTTCTCTCAAGTGTATAAGATTCTAGGTAGATGAAGATCATGATGATATCGATCCACAAAGAAGGATGTACACATGAAATGGTTACACAATGAAAGAACAAGATAGCCACAGGGAAGTCATAAATATACCAATAAGATATTTGCTTGAAAGCATAGCACATGGCTAGATATGGTCTTATTGTATATAAATGAACTCCTACCACACATCCATCAAAGTCATCACAACTAGCAACACGAGATCATCGTTGGGATGCTTTGAGAAAGGAAACAAGTATCACAAGAACTAATCAAGAAATTCATGCCATGATGCAACCTACACAAGGTTGTATGCAAGAAATGTATGCATGAGTAGATACTTGTTACCGAGATGGCATTGGAAGGATGTAGTAGATACCAATTGAAGGTAGATAGTAGATCATTGATCATCCTAGCTTGACTCCAATAAGCACATGGTGACAACACCTTCCTTGCGAGTGAGCCGAGCATCCAATGCAATTCCAATTGTTCCTAGAACAACAACACAAACAAAATGGCACCCAAACTCATTGGGACCAAAGAGTTAGAAAAACCAATACATAGGACAAACTCCACATAAATATGTGCATATAGATATGAAAATGAATTTCATGCACATCTCATCCAATTTGAGACTTGGTGGAGTTTCCCCTATATATTGGGTCAAAGAAAGAAAGCATGCCAAAGAAAATACATGAAGTAAATATGCATGCTCAAGACTTTCAAGAACCGAAACCAAATGAAAAAGAAATACCAAGTGAAAATAGAATACCGAATGGAGAAATCATCACTTGGAAGATATCATTAAAAGATACATCAAGGAATGAGATATCCATTAAACACGCAAAAGAAAGATGTCGAACTCCCTAGAGAGAGGATGGTTCAAAACAAACCATGCCCTCTACAAAGTTTCATGATGGCACAAAGTACCAAAAAGAAATGGCTTGCCTTCCACCAAAACACACTTGAAAAGGATCACAAGAAGAGTTTTCTAAAGAAAATAGGATAGCTCCCCCACGAGTTGTGCATTATAGAGAATTTGCATTTGAATACAAAATGCACAAGGTGGGATCATCACTTTCACTATATCTAGAAAACACTAGACAGGAACAAGAAATTAACAAGATCCACAAGTGGTATGGAAGACAACGGGAGTTGACACAAACTATGGCAAGAGGTAAGGCAAATAAAAACAAAAGCCAATGTAAAGATGATCAATAAATTCTACCACACATAAGTGAGTACCAATTGTCAAAAGACAAGAAGTATTTGGAAATAATTCCCGGTGGTAGATAACAAGGATATCCAACATCATCTTCACAACAAACACATGCAAATTGCAACTTGTAGAGCTAACATGTCACCTAGGAACAAGATAATTTACAATATCAATTCTAGGTGACAATATCTCAAATGTACACATTTTTAGTCTTGTAATTTGCACAAAGCACATTACTGCCCCATAATGTGATACCAAAGAAAGCTTCACAAGAGGCAATAAGAATCCAACAGGAGATAATTAATGGACTATTTAGAATTTGAATTTCTCATGAGAAGACATACCACATAGCGACTAGATAATCTTGTAATATCAATACTAGATGGTATTCCTCATGTACACACATTTATAGGATTGTGAGGTGAACAAAGCACATCACGCCCTGTGACGCCCCCGGCCCGATCGTGCACTAATCATACACGCAAATGCACACGATCAAGCCTAAGGACTCACGGGAAGATATCACAACACAACTCTAAAACATAAATAAAGTCATACAAGCTTTATATTACAAGCCAGGGGCCTCGAGGGCTCGAATACATAAGCTTGCGAACAAGCGTCAGCGGAAGCATCAGATATCTGAGTACAGATATGAAATAGAAACAGAAAGGCCTTTAGAAAGGCGGGGCAAAATAAAACACTACGATCGAAAGGCGAAGGCCTCCTGCCTGGGACCCTCCGATCCTACTCCTGGTCGTCAGTCAACTCATAGTAGTATCCATCCTCTGGGTAGTAGTAGTAGCGATCGTCGGCAGGGCAGCTGTTTCAGGGGCTTCGTCATCTTGGTCACGACAAACTGATATGGGGAGAAAAGGAAAACAAAGCAACCGTGAGTACTCAGAAGTACTCAGCAAGCAAGGATCTACACTACATATGCAACATTTTCAAGGGGAGGCTGTATATGTGGACTGGGCTGCAGAAATGCCAGAATAGAGAGAAGGCCTAGTCCTATCGAAGACTAGCATCTTCAGCGGTCTTGCAGCAGTAGAAGAGAGTAGAACAGTACAATATAATGTAGTAGTATCATTAAGTCTCAACCTCACCCAGAGATCCTTTCTCGACTCCCTGCGAGAAAGCAATCCCAGAGCCATACAGTCATCAACCTCGTCCGGAGATCCCTTCTCGACTCCCTGCGAGAAGCAATCCCAGAGCCATAGTATCCAAGTATCCAGTTCTAAAATGTATCAATCAGGATACAACTCCGAGTGTCCTTTACCGTAGGACCGGCTATCGATAGAGATGTTCTTCCCTGCAGGGGTGCACCAACTTACCCATCACGCTCGCTTAACTCCGGCTGGACACACTTTCCTGGGTCATGTCCGGCCTCGGCCAAACAACACATCGCAACCCTACCTACAGCTCAGCAGAGAGGTCCCCGTCGGTCTATATCCTAAGCGCTCAGGGGTCATGGGCCATCGCCCTGTCCACTCCGGGTCGGTGTGTGCAGGGTCGGGACGAGCACCACCTCAGTCCTGGATGGTACTGGCCCGGCCCGGCCACGAGGCTGAACTGGACGTCTGACAGAGCTTTCGGCTGATGCATACGATGCAGAACGCCCATACTATGCCCACGTGATGGTTAGTGCTATCAGACCAGAGGCCTGCTCGGATCAAATATTCAAATCGCTAGGACTAGGGGCTTGCGGTAACGAGCAGAGACTCACGAAAGATGTGACCCCGTCGCCCCGTCTCGAGGACTTGCGGCAAGGGTTAAGAATGCCCGGCCGCGCCTCGTATTCACCACTCGGGCACCACACAGGCAACCCGCCTTCACATCACACGCGGGTACCCCTCAGGGTCGACCCGCCTTTCCAAGTAACATTGTAAAGTCCAAGTATCCGTGTGTCCATAACATCAGGGAATCCGAGGTATCACCCTCATTGAATTCCCACTCGATGTATCCGTCAAGGTGAACTAGGAGGAATCACCCTCACTGGGTCCACACTTGAGGTGTTGTACGACAGCGTCGTTATCGGAAGCGGTGAAGGAGGAATCACCCTCGATGACCACGACCGAATAACTACTCTACAGAGTTAACATCAGCAGTGCTACATGAGGTTTCACCCTCGACACTCGATAGTAACGCTGCAGTGTCGTTACAACTAAGGGGGGGGGTGATGTGCGGTGTCGGGGCCTGGTCTTCAATCCCGTTGATCGGGTCTTCTGACGATCCAGCGCGGCAGTCGGGATAAGTGGGGTCACTGATAGGTCTCTACCCAGCCTAGACTAAACAGTTTAGGATATGTAGGTAATTATCAACAGCAGGTTACAATGAACAGGCTATGCATCAGAATAGGTAAAGCAGCAGCAGCAGCAGCAATTCTAATGCAAGCATGGGAAATTAGAATGGGCGATATCGGGATGATCAAAAGGGGGGGCTTGCCTGGTTGCTCGGCGGCAAGGGCAAGGTCGTCTATGGTGTCTTCGGGATCCGGAGCTGCGTCGGTCTCGGGGACGACGTCGGGGTCGGGGGCTATCGAGAGAGAAGAGGGGGAGGAAACAGTATAAATATATAGCAAACATGAGCATGACAAATACGATACACGGTGCTAGGGTGTGACGCCCCCGGCCCGATCGTGCACTAATCATACACGCAAATGCACACGATCAAGCCTAAGGACTCACGGGAAGATATCACAACACAACTCTAAAACATAAATAAAGTCATACAAGCTTTATATTACAAGCCAGGGGCCTCGAGGGCTCGAATACATAAGCTTGCGAACAAGCGTCAGCGGAAGCATCAGATATCTGAGTACAGATATGAAATAGAAACAGAAAGGCGTTTAGAACGGCGGGGCAAAATAAAACACTACGATCGAAAGGCGAAGGCCTCCTGCCTGGGACCCTCCGATCCTACTCCTGGTCATCAGTCAACTCGTAGTAGTATCCATCCTCTGGGTAGTAGTAGTAATCGTCGGCGGGGTAGCTGTCTCAGCGACTCCGTCATCTGGTCACGACGAACTGATATGGGGGAAAAGGAAAGAAAAGCAACCGTGAGTACTCTGAAGTACTCAGCAAGCAAGGATCTACACTACATATGCAACATTATCAAAGGGAGGCTGTATATGTGGACTGGGCTGCAGAAATGCCAGAATAGAGAGAAGGCCTAGTCCTATCGAAGACTAGCATCTTCAGCGGTCTTGCAGCAGTAGAAGAGAGTAGAACAATACCATATAATGTAGCAGTAATAATATCAACCTCACCCAGAGATCCTTTCTCGACTCCCTGCGAGAAAGCAATCCCAGAGCCATACATTCATCAACCTCGTCCTGAGATCCCTTCTCGACTCCCTGCGAGAAGCAATCCCAGAGCCATATATACAGGTCTCATCACAGGTATCCGGTTCTAAATTGTATCAATCAGGATACAACTCCGAGTGTCCTTTACCGTAGGACCGGCTATCGATAGAAGTGTTCTTCCCTGCAGGGGTGCACCAACTTACCCAACACGCTCGATTAACTCCGGCCGGACACACTTTCCAGGGTCATGCCCGGCCTCGGCCAAACGACACATCGCAACCCTACCTACAACTCCGCAGAGAGGTCCCCGCCGGTCTACATCCTAAGCGCAAGGGGGTCTTGGCCATCGCCCCTCGCCCTCCGGGTCGTTGCGTGCCGGGCGAACCAGGCTCCACCCCTCAGGATGGTGCCGGCCCAGCCCGGCCGCAGTGCTGAACTGGACGTCTGACAGAGTTTTCGGCTGATGCATACGATGCAGAACGCCCATACTATGCCCACGTGATGGTTAGTGCTATCAGGCCAGAGGCCTGCTCGGATCAAATATCCAAATCGTTAGGACTAGGGCTTGCGGTAACGAGCAGAGACTCACGAAAGATGTGACCCCGTCGCCCCATCTCGAGGACTTGCGGCAAGGGTTAAGAATGCCCGGCCGCGCCTCGTATTCACCACTCGGGCACCGCACTGGCAACCCGCCTCCACATCACACGCGGGTACCCCTCAGGGTCGACCCGCCTTTCCAAGTAACATTGTAAAGTCCAAGTATCCGTGTGTCCATAACATCAGGGAATCCGAGGTATCACCCTCATTGAATTCTCACTCGATGTATCCGTCAAGGTGAACTAGGAGGAATCACCCTCACTGGGTCCACACTTGAGGTGTTTGTACGACAGCGTCGTTATCGGAAGCGGTGAAGGAGGAATCACCCTCGATGACCATGACCGAATAACTACTCTACAGAGTTAACATCAGAAGTGCTACATGAGGTTTCACCCTCGACACTCGATAGTAACGCTGCAGTGTCGTTACAACTAAGGGGGGTGATGTGCGGTGTCGGGTCCTGGTCTTCAATCCCATTGATCGGGTCTTCTGACGATCCAGCGCGGCAGTCGGGATAAGTGGGGTCACTGATAGGTCTCTACCCAGCCTAGACTAAATAGTTTAGGATATGCAGGTAATTATCAACAGCAGGTTACAATGAACAGGCTATGCATCAGAATAGGTAAAGCAGCAGCAGCAGCAATTCTAATGCAAGCATGGGAATATAGAATGGGCGATATCGGGATGATCAAAGGAGGGGCTTGCCTGGTTGCTCGGCGGCAAGGGCAAGGTCGTCTATGGTGTCTTCGGGCTCCGGAGCTGCGTCGGTCTCGGGGACGACGTCGGGGTCGGGGGCTATCGAGAGAGAAGAGGGGGAGGAAACAGTATAAATATATAGCAAACATGAGCATGACAAATACGATACACGGTGCTAGGGGTAGTCTAACGCAGCATCACACGTAACAGACGGAGCGGGAGAATATCTGACGATATTTCCCGGGTCTTTGGAATTATCGGACAGAGGATAAGAGGGGAATGGTTGCAAGTTCGGATAGTTAGAGACGCGTGACGGACGAACGGAGCGCGTATTCGAATTCGTCTCGTCGTTCTGAGCAACTTTCATGTACAAAGTTTTTCCATCGGAGTTACGGATTAAAAGATATGATTTTCTAGGTTTTTATTAATTTTTTTGAATTATTTTTATTATTTAATTTCGAATTATCCAGAATAGTAATTGATGACATCAGCATGACATCATGCTGATGTCAGCAGTCATTAGGGTTAAGTTAATTAATTACTGCTTAGTTAAACTAGTTAATTAATTAGATTAACCTAATCAGAGTTAATTAAACTAATTAATCCACTAATTAATTATTTAATTAACTAATTATTTTTCTTATTTACATTTTATTTTCATTTACTTTAAAACGTTTTCTGGGCGGGGCCCATATGTCATTGGCCCATAGGCCATAGCGGGTTCGGGCGAACGGGCGTACAGGTGCGGGTGCTCGCACCCGAGGCCACGAGAGGCGAGGGCGAGCGCGCCCGAGGCCTCGATGGCCGGCGACGGCGGAAGCAGCGCCGGGCGCGGGGAGCTACGGGGCACCGGCGGCCACAGGCGCCCTGCCGCGGGGCGGAGGAAGGGCGGCGGCTCGCACAGCAGTGGGCGGCGCGGGCGAGCGGACAGGGCGAGGCCGGGCGGTGACCAAGCGCGGCAGAGGGGGCGCACGCGGGCGCCAACGTGCGGCCAGCGGGGCGAGCTGCGGTTGCGGCGGCGAGAGCGGGCACGCGTGGCTGGGCGCAGGTGGGTGCGGCCAGGGTGCAGAGGGAGTGGAGCAGGCGCAGGGGAGCAGAACTCCAGGCGCGGCCACAGGAGGTCGCGGGCGCGACGAGCGCGGCCCCGGAGCGAGGCAGGGCGCGGCGGAGCAGCAGCTCGAGGTGCAGGGCGCGGTCGAGGCGTGCGTGCAAGCACGGTGACCGCGTTACGCTAGCGAGGGGAAGCGGGAGCAGAGAGGAGGCGCCGTGCGGGGCTGGCCCTAGGCGCGGACGACGCGGTCGATGGGCGAGCGGGGAACAGGGGAGAGAGGAGGAGAGGTCGGAGCTCACGGCGGGGCCGTAGGGTCTTAGGCAGCGGGGCGTGGGGAGGACGACGGGGACGACGGCGCGGGGTCGACGACGGGATGGCGGTCTGCCGAGGTGGTCCGGCGATGTGGTGGTGGCGATGACGGGCGATGGCGTCGGGCCGGCGACGAGTCGAGGCCGAGGCTTCAGGCGGGTGCCGCGCGAGGGAGAGGAAGGCCGGCTTAGGAGGCCGAGAGGGCGGCGCCGGCGATAGCGAGCGGCGACGGGGTCGCAGCCCCCGATCCAGATCGGGGAAGTGGAGCAAGGGGGGAGTGGGGGTGACGGGTTAGGGTTTTCTGGAGTGGGAGGGGATGAGGCAACGGGGTGGGCCGGCCTGTGGGGGTGGCCGACTGGGCCGGCGGGGTTGAGGCCCGGTGGGGAAAAGAGGGGGGGGGGGGGTCCTTCTCTAATTTTTACTATTATTTTTTTTATTTATTCTTATGTCTCAGTTTAGTAAATAGTTAGGCCTCCAAATTACTTTTAAAAATTAGTGACCTAGCTCATAAAATACAGGGCAATATATCCTAACACCAAAAACTAGTTTGGTCAAAACATAATTTCATATTTAATTTAGATTTAATAAATGGTTATTAAATATTATTTTTATCCACTGTTCGAGGATGATTGAGTCACTTATCCAATTCCAATAAGGTTGGTTTCAATTTTAGAAGTGTCTCTGGAATATTTATTATTTATCTGACATTTTAGTTTATGTGTTCGAACAACTTTTAATTTTGCCACTTTAATTTAATTTGGATTTGACTTAGGAGTTGAAATGCAATATGATGCAAATAATGATCATGCACTGTTAACCATGCTGACTTGGCATCATCAAAAGTGATTACTGTAGTTAACCACCGGGGGTGTTACACGCCCCCAAAATGGGATGTTCCATTAATCTCTCACACGAGCCAACTAGGATACAAATAAGAAGCATAAAGGCTCAACGCATGACACACACGCACGTGCTGTGCAAACCAACACACACATACTTGATTGCTCAAGATAAGCAAGTTGGAAGCACAACATATACAAACACATGCTTGGTACAAAACCAAAACATGCGAAAGGGGCAAGTAACATTCAATGTAAACAATTTAAGCATGAGTTACCGCAAGGAGGAACATTGGATATAAGATAGAAACTTGATAATCCGAATGACTTGGCTTGAGACAATATGAATGATGAAGACCCCTTAACTCTTCATAATGTAGCCAAGTCCCCAATGCCCTCCATCAACACCTATTGATCAAGTTTGAGCTTGTTGGTCCCCAACCAAGTTGGGTCCTAAGAGGTTAGTCACAATAGGCTTGGCAACCCAAATGGTTCTTTGCTTGAAACCACTTTCATTACCAACAAACTTGGCAAACACATTGCCAACCTTATCCTTCCCAAGAGAATAGATATCATCAATGATAATTGGGTTGGATAAGTTACCACTAGTGCATGAAGAAGCGACGTGACCTTTCTCACGACATAAGTAGCAACGTCTACTCTTCACTTTCTTCTCACTTGATTTCTCAACTTGAGGAGCATTAGCTTGAGTCTTCTTTGGAAAGAGGCCTTTCTTCAACTTGAGGTTGAGCATGAGAATGAACTTGTGGCCGCTTCCCTTGTTGCTTGTCATTAATGGGCTTCTTCTTCAATGGGCAAGATCTAACATGATGCCCTTCAATTTTGTACTTGAAGCAAATAATCTTGGCCAAATTCTTGACTTGTTCTTGGCCCTTCTTCTTGATGCTCTTGGACTTGTTCTTCTTATTGGAGTTGAATCCAAGTCCACCTTTGTCATTGGGGGATTTTTGCACACTCAAGATATTGTTGAGTGTGGCCTTCCCTTCATGACACTTTTCCAAGTCTTTCTTCAAAGAAGTGACTTGGGCCTTGAGCTCTTTGATTTCCTCTACATGGTTAGTCTCAACACAAGCACTAGAGGAAGTATAAGCTTCATCGTTAGAGCAACAAGGCAAGGAAAGCAATTCATCACAAGATGTACCAATGTTATGAGTGGATGAATTACAAGGACTAGCACATGGCAATATAGCATTTTGACTTGAAGTAGTGCTAGTATCCACATGAGACTCACTAGATGTTACCTTAGTAATCATAGCCTCATGAGCTATCTTTAGCAAATTGTGGGATACTAGAAGATCATCATGAGAGCTTGTGAGCTTTACATGATTTTCTTCCAATTTCCCAAAATTGCTAGATAGCAACTCAAGTTGAGCTCGTAGCTCAACATTCTCCTTCAAAATGGATGCTTCACAAGAAGTAGAGTTAGTAGCACAAGCATCATCATTAACAACAAGAGGAGAAGGCAACTTGGCAAGCTCTTTTAAATAAGAAGCTTCAAGTTGAGCATGAGACTCAGTGAGTTTGATGAGCTCACCCTTGATGACCCTTGAGCCATTTTCGAGGTGCTCAAAATCCTCAAGGAGTCTAGCATGAGCAACTTCAAGTTTAGCATTTTTAGTTTTGAAATCATTAGCCACCTCGAGAGCTCTATCACGGGATTCCTTTATTCTAGATAATTCTAGAGCAAAGGTCACCTCAAGAGATTCCTTGGTGGTTTGTTCAAGTTCAAGAGCTTGAGAGAGGTCCGCGGTCTCATTAGCGTAATCACGCTCATGACCTTCCATTTTCTCAATGGTGACCTCATGCTCCTCAAGACGAGATTCCAACTCATCAATATATTTCTTGCCCTCAATGGCAATAGACATGATTTCCATGAAGTTGGAACGAGCAATTTTATTTTTATGAAGAGCTTTAAAAATCATTTCCCCCTTAGTTTTTAAGGAGGCAACATTATCATTCTCTTCATCATTATCCTCATCATCATTAGCATCAACATCATCATCAAGAGACATATTGGGGTTCAAGGTAGGAGATACCTTTGAAGCCTTGGCCATAAGGCAAAACGCAATAGATGATAATGTAGGATCCCTTGAAGCACCATTAAAAACCACGTCTTGTTCCATGAAGTGTTGGGTTTCCTCTACATTGTTAGCACAACAATTCGAGGAAATAGATGCATTTTTATCATGGCAACAAGACATAGCAAGCATATCATCATGAGATTTAGTCAAGCAATTTCTACATGATATGCAAGGACTATCAACACAAGCATGTGAAACATTTGGAGTGCTCGAAGTGTTAAAGCCCAAAGAAGGAGCATTGCAATAAGATAGTGATGAAGGATCATCCACAATAAGCATACTATCATCATTGCAATGACCAACACTACTCACCATATCATTACCTTGTGGCAAACCACATGTAGGTGAAGTAGAAGAAGTTGAGAAGACTATACGACCGGAGGTGGAGGGAGGACAATCATCCCCACAAATCTTGGACACGCCATATTTATCTTGAAGCTTTGTCCACAACTCATGAGCATCCCGAAACGGCATGAGTTGAAAGATAACTACATTGCTCAAAGCATTGAAAAGCACATTAGAAGCTTGAGCATTGAGATAAGAGTTTTTCTCATCCTCTAAAGATAATCTTTGGGAATCCTTTGGAGGAGAAAAACCCATGTCTACAATTCGCTCTAAATTTGGGTCCATGACCCTAAAGAGATTAAGCATGCGAATTACCCAAACATCAAAATTTGTGCCATCGAAACTAAGAGTGTCAGAGAATCCTAAGCCCCTAGTCGACATCCTTACTCTCTAGGCGGTTAAGACCTAAAAAGAGAGACGAGGATCTGATACCAATTGAAAGATCGAGGATGTCGCCTAGAGGGGGGGGGGGTGAATAGGCGTTTTAAAATAATTACGGTTGAGGCTTGAACAAATGTGGAATAAACCTAGCGGTTAATTTGTCAAGCACAAAACCTACAACAACTAGGCTCACCTATGTGCACCAACGACTTATGCTAAGCAAGATAAACAACTAAGTGATAGCAAGATATATGACAAGAAACAATATGGCTATCACAAAGTAAAGTGCATAAGTAAAGGGCTCGGGTAAGAGATAACCGAGGCACGCGGAGACGACGATGTATCCCGAAGTTCACACCCTTGAGGATGCTAATCTCCGTTTGGAGCGGTGTGGAGGCACAATGCTCCCCAAGAAGCCACTAGGGCCACCGTAATCTCCTCACGCCCTCGCACAATGCAAGATGCCGTGATTCCACTAAGGGACCCTTGAGGGCGGTCACCGAACCCGTACAAATGGCAACCCTTGGGGGCGGTCACCAAACCCGTACACTTTGGCAACCCTTGGGGGCGGTCACCGGTACCCGTCAAATTGCTCGGGGCGATCTCCACAACCTAATTGGAGACCCCGACGCTTGCCCGGAGCTTTACACCACAATGATTGAGCTCCGAACAACACCAACCGTCTAGGGCGCCAAGGCACCTAAGAGGAACAAGCTCTAGGGTGCCCAAACACCCAAGAGTAATAAGCTTCTCAAACTTCACTTCCACGTATCACCGTGGAGAACTCAAACCGATGCACCAAATGCAATGGCAAGGGCACACGGAGTGCCCAAGTCCTTCTCTCCCAAATCCCACCGAAGCAACTAATGCTAGGGAGGAAAATGAGAGGAAGAACGAAGAAGAGAACACGAAGAACTCCAAGACCTAGATCCACAAGATTCCCTTCACTTAGAGGAGAAAGTGATTGGTGGAAAGATGGATCTAGATCTCCTCTCTCTTTTCCCTCAAGAACTAGCAAGAATCATTGGAGGGATTGAGAGTTAGCAAGCTTGAAGAAGGTCAACAATGGGGGGCAAATGCGAGCTCAAAAGGATAAGATGCAATGGGGAAGAAGACCCCCTTTTATAGGAGGGGGAAAATCCAACCGTTATGCTCACAGCCCGCACAGAGCGGTACTACCGCTCCAAGGAGCGGTACTACCCCTTTGAAAAACAACAGCGAGGAGGCAAAAGGCCAGTAGAACCGCCGGAGCGGTACTACCGCTCGTCCTCACGGTACT
Organism: Thinopyrum elongatum; assembly: GCA_011799875.1. Lineage (NCBI taxonomy): Eukaryota > Viridiplantae > Streptophyta > Magnoliopsida > Poales > Poaceae > Thinopyrum > Thinopyrum elongatum. The sequence continues at coordinate 43,792,023 of CM022297.1, read as the reverse complement.
ACCGCTCGTCCTCACGGTACTACCGCTAGGGATAGCGGTACTACCGCAAATGGTAGCGGTACTACTGCTTGCGAGCGGTACTAAAAAAATACTTCCGTGCCTACCTCCGCTGAGCAAAACACGAGATTTTGGTCCGGAGCGGTACTACCGTTCAGGAGCCGCGGTAGTACTGCTCGGTAGCGGTAGTACCGCTCGGGAGCGGTAGTAAAAAATTACTTCCGCTCTAGCCGCGGTAGTACCGCTGCAGCCTTTACCAAAACAGCCACAACTTCTGCAAACGGACTCCGAATTCAACGAAACCAAGTTTGTTGGAAAGCTAGCGACAAGGGCTAACACAATCTTGATAGAAATAACAATAAGAAGGAATATAGAAAAGGCCCATAAGAAAATGGTGAGAACCCTTCCTCGAATAGGACCGGTAAAACCTCCAACACCGAAAACGCAATAGAAGAAGCATATGAACTCCATTTTCGATGAACTCGAGCTTGTCATCAAGATGACCATAAGCTCTAAGACTCACAAAGAGAACCAAACAAGAACCAAGAAAGATGATGCAAGGATGCAATGGTTTGAGCTCTCTACGAACTATATGATCAAGCTACTCATCGAGAGCCCCCCTTGATAGTACGGCAATCGATCCTATAACCCGGTCTCCCAACTACCACCATGAGACCGGCAAAAGAGAAAACCTATCAAGGGCAAACCTTTACCTTGCACAAAGTCCACTTGAGCTAGATGATGACGATGTTGACTTCCTCAAGTTGGACCACCTTTCTTGATTGCGTTGGCTCGGTGAAGACTAGTTGATTGCTCCCCCATACTCCACTATGGGTGAGCCACTCTTTGGCTCATCTTCACAAGTCCATTGCCACCACAATGGACGGCAAGCTTCAAGCATGTGATCTCTTCGTGATGATCCACTTGAACTTGCACACTGCAACCTAACCCCACAAAGAACTCTCACGAAGACCATGGGTTAGTACACAAAGCGTAATTGACAATGCTTACCATACCGTGGGATCGCTTGGTCCCCCTCGGTATATCTTCTACGCTTTGTGTGTTGATCAACTTGATTCACTCTTTGACTTAGTCTTGATCAACCTCTCGCATGACCAATCTTTAGGTAATTCCTTGAATAGCATCTTGGTCATCACAAACTCTCCTTGAAACCAACAAATGGACTCCAAGAAAAGCCTATGGACAAATCCTTCAAATATAACTCAAGGCAACCATTAGTCCATAGAGATTGTCATCAATTACCAAAACCAAACATGGGGGCACCGCATGTTCTTTCACCCTGGAAACGAAAGATTTATCCTACCTCCGCGGTACGTAGAAGCGCTAGAGTTAAGCTTAAGAAAAAAATTCCATGATGACCTATGAAAGGAATCTTTTGGAATAGCAGAGGTCTAGCTGACTTGGCTAAACGAAGGTTCTTGGCAGAAACAACAATGGAGCAACATTTAGATTTTATTGCACTTTTAGAAACACGACGGGATAATTTTACCTCACAATTTCTTGGAACTCTTGCCGGAGGAATTGATTTTGACTGGCACATCTTACCTCCTAGAGGAAGATCTGGTGGGATCTTACTAGGAGTTCGATGTGAAACACTTGAGGTCCTTAACGTGGTTCGGGGTGATTTTGCGGTTAAGTTTCGGGTGAGATCAAAATTGGATGGGTTCCGATGGTCTCTCGTGGCTGTGTATGGAGCAGCACAACCAGAACTTAAACCATATTTCTTAGCCGACTTGGTGCGGATTTGTGGAGATGAGACTTTACCGATCCTTGTCGGTGGTGACTTCAATATAATTCGGAGGAGAGATGAAAAGAACAATGACAATTTTGATGGTCGGTGGGCTATGATGTTTAATATGATTATCGAGAGTCTTAATTTGAGAGAAATTGAACTCACCGGTAGACAGTTTACTTGGGCCAACTCGTTGCCTACTCCAACGTATGAGAAGTTGGATAGGGTACTTACTAGTGTGGAATGGGAACAAAAATATCCTTTGGTGTCGGTTCATGCGATGCAAAGAGCGATCTCAGATCATACACCATTGCTTGTAGACTCGGGCGAGGCCACGCATGTTGCGAATAAGAATGCTTTCTCTTTCGAACTTAGTTGGTTCGAGAAAGAAAACTTCTTGGAGATCATCACACGTGAATGGGCGATTCCGGTTAGTGGAAGCACTAGTCTTGAGAGATGGCAAAATAAGATCCGTCATTTGAGACAGTTTTTGCGAGGTTGGGCCAGAAACGAAAGTGGGCTTTACAAACAAGAAAAAGAGAGACTTGCTCATTTGATCGAAGCTTTAGATTTAAAAGCAGAAAGTAACCTGCTTACGGTGAATGAGCAAAGATCCAAGTCCGAAGCTGAGCTAAGCCTTCGAGTGCTTCTTAGAGAAGAGGAGCTCAAATGGGCACTGCGTGCCAAAGTGCTTAAGGTTGTCCAAGGGGATGACAATACACAATTTTTCCATATGATTGCGAATGGCAAACATAGGAAGAAGAAAATTATTCAGCTTGAACAGGATGAGGAGACAATTATAGGGCATGAGAACCTGAAAGCTTATATCTCTAATTACTATAAACAACTGTTTGGCCATCCGGAAGCAAGTACGGTGTCCCTAGATGAATCTGTAATTGGAGATATTCCTCAGCTACAGGTAGAAGAGAACGATATTTTGGCTGCACCGTTTACTGAGAAAGAGATTCTGGATGCAATCTCACAAATGAAATCGAATAAAGCACCGGGACCAGATGGGTTTCCAGCTGAATTCTATAAGAAATGTTGGCATATTATTAAGGATGATCTTATGCCTATGTTTCATGATTTCTTTAGCGGTCATTTAGAGCTGTTTCATCTTAACTTTGGCATGATTATGCTATTGCCAAAGAAAGAAGAGGCAGTTCGAATTGAACAATTCAGGCCAATTTGTCTTCTTAACGTGAGTTTCAAAATCTTCACAAAAGTGGGTACTAATAGGTTGACACAGATCGCGCATTCAGTGGTACAACCGAGCCAAACAGCGTTCATGCCAGGATGACATATACTTGAAGGGGTGGTCGTCTTGCATGAAACACTACATGAAATTCACTCGAAGAAGCTAGATGGGGTTATCTTCAAAGTGGATTTTGAGAAGGCGTATGATAAAGTTAAGTGGCCTTTCCTACAACAGGCAATGCGCATGAAAGGATTTAGCGAGGTCTGGCGGAACCAAGTGGGTTCTCAAGTCTAGAAGGGTAGTGTCGGAATCAAGGTTAATGATGATATCGGTCATTATTTTCAGACACACAAGGGCTTAAGACAAGGAGATTTCATGTCTCCTCTCCTGTTTAATATAGTGGCCGATATGTCAGCCATTCTTATTGGCAGGGCCAAGCAGCATGGCCAAGTGGAGGGGTTAGTTCCTCATCTGGTTGATGGAGGAGTATCCATCTTACAGTATGCTGACGGCACCATCCTATTCATGGAACATGACATTGCTAAGGCGCGTAATATGAAACTTATATTATGTCTTTTCGAACAATTGTCTGGTTTAAAGATAAACTTTCACAAAAGTGAGTTGTTCTATTTTGGCAAGGCCAAAGACGAACAAGACACATATAGACAATTGTTTGGATGTGAATTGGGTTCTTTACCTTTTAGTTATTTGGGTATACCGATTCATCACCGTAAGTTATCCAATAAAGAATGGAAATGTATCGAAGATCGAATAGAAAAAAAGCTTAGCTGCTGGAAGGGCAAGCTAATGTCTTATGGAGGTCGGTTAGTGTTGATTAACTCAGTACTGACTAGTATGCCGATGTTCCTACTATCGTTCTTCGAAATTCCGAAAGGGGTACGGAAACGACTTGATTTTTTCAGATCTCGGTTCTTCTGGTAGTCAGATGAGGCCAAGAGGAAATACCGTCTCGCGCGATGGGACATTCTTTGTCGACCAAAAGACCAGGGCGGTCTCGGTATTGAGAACTTAGAAATCAAGAACAAGTGCCTTATGAGCAAATGGCTCTACAAGTTAGAGACAGAGCCAGAGGGCATGTGGGCACAAATTTTGCGTAATAAGTATCTCCAGTCCAAAACACTCGCTCAGGTTACCATGAGACCAACGGACTCGCCATTCTGGAAAGGGCTTATGCGAGTGAAGGACCTGTTCTTTCGGAGGGTCAAATTCCTGGTTGGCAATGGGATGTCAACAAGGTTTTGGGAGGATACGTGGCTAGGAGAGATGCCCCTGGCCGTACAATATCCCACCCTGTATAACATTGCGCAACGTAAGGAGGATTACGTAGGCACAGTTTTACATACGATCCCCCTAAATATTCAATTCAGACGAGCACTAATTGGTGAGCGATGGAATGCATGGATGCACCTGGTTCGGAGATTGATAGATGTTCAACTCTCCGACCAACCGGACTCCACGCAATGGAAACTAGCTAAGAATGGGATTTTTACGGTAAAATCTTTCTATCTGGATTTGGTTAATTCTGGCCCAGTCTCGAGATCGTTGCATATTTGGAAGATTAAGGTTCCTTTGCGCATTAAAATCTTTTTGTGGTTTGTCCACAAACAAGTAATTCTTACAAAGGCCAACTTAATCAAGAGGCGATGGGTAGGTAGTCCACGATGTTGCTTTTGTGATCATGATGAAACAATACAACATTTATTTCTTGAATGCCCATTAGCCAAATTGCTTTGGAGAACGATTCATATAGCCTTCAACATTACTCCTCCAGTTGACATTGCATCGTTGTTTGGAATGTGGTTAACTGGGGTCGAACATACTACGGCGGCTCGTATTCGGATTGGAATATGTGCGCTCTTGTGGGCTATATGGAATTGCAGGAATGATTTGATATTTAACAGACAACACAATTTAACTTTCTTGCAGGTCATCTTCAGAGCTACCGCTTGGATCCGTACGTGGTCCTTACTCACTTCTATGGAATCCAGGGAGCCTTTGGTTACTGGGTGCAACCAGTGGGAGATGATCGCACGGGCTATATTCAACCTGTTCGGATGGCGGTCGCATAACAGGATAGGAGCCTAGGGAGCTTATCCTTTTTATTGCCATTCCGGTTGTGATTGTTAGCATGAACTTTGCTTTATTTTTATTTTTTGCTCCACTTGCGAGCTGTAATACTTTGACGACTTTGTGATACTTTGCGACTTTTTAATAATATGGCTGCATGCATCATTATGATGCAGAGGCCGGGGGTACGCCTCCATCACCAAAAAAAAGGAGGAAGGAAGGAAGGAAGGAAGGAAGATGCACGCAAGATATTTCAGATCTGAGACGATGAAAGGTCAATCGCACAATCCAAAGGAGGTCGTTGCGAATTCTGTATATGAGCCGGAAGGACGTTACAAAGGTGACAAAGAAGAAAAGCTGCACAGAGTATTCGTGCCGAAGAACTATCTGATGTAGATCCAGATCCTTGTGTTGCATTGTTTTCCAATTCCTGCAAAGATTCAAAGGTTGTTAGTCAGAAGATGCTTAAGTTTTTCTTCGGTAAGGTAACACTACATCCTCCAATCCTTTCTTTATGAGAATTCATTATTATGTTCCTCTTTTGTTTCATTTTCTTTCCTTTTGTTGGGTGATACCAATCCCAATACTGCATTCCTGGTTAGTGTTCCTCTTTATTTTTCATTTTGTTTCTTTTGGGTGATACCAATCTCACTATCTCAGTAGTGTCTCTTTTCATCTGGTTGATATTGCATATTTCTTCAATTAATCATCAGGATTATGTCCTGGAAGTGGGTGTTTATATTTTGCTGACCTGGACCTGGGTTAGTAGTATCCCGCTCCATCTCACTGCCTTGTTCTCTTTTTTTCGTGCTCGTCCTCCGTCGATCCTTTTCCTCCTATTTCTTTCGTTTGCTCTGGCGGCGCGTTGGTTAGGAGGGGAATGAGGGGGTTGCAGTGGGTGGTTGTGTGATGACAGCTGGTGAGTGGCTATTGGTTATAGGTCTTTGTATTACCAGGTTATTGGATCTAGAGCTCAACATTGATTGATTCCAGGTTGGGGCAGCGTGGTTGTTTTCTGTTTTTTGGCATACATGCGTTGCCTTAATGAAATCGACTGAACCAAAAGATATTTCCAGTCAGTTTTCAATCAACCAGGATAGCTTCCCTTTGTTTCAGCTATTAGATGTCTATCCAAGGGTTCCGGCCAAAATGGACGGAAAATATCTACAGGCAACTGAGCCATAGATGCTCCCAAGGAATTTTTGGATTCTCAGAACAAGGTAGTGTACACATCGCGTACTTAAAATAAACAAGTTCCAAACAAGGAGTATACCAGGAAACATGCGCGCACAATCCAAAACTAAAAGAAATGTTGCGAAAACAGGAAACGCAGCGAAGACAATGCCTACACAGACAAGCGTACAATTTGTTTGTCGCACACAATTGTCCCCAATGGGCATCGCCATGGAAGCCGGTACCAGCGCAGCCGCACCCCTGTCTCCTTCCTCTGGCAGCTCTGTCCTCTGCACCCTCTCCGCAAGGGTCTCCATCCCCATATGAGACAGGAGCAGCCAGACGTACGAGAGGTACTCCCCGCCCTTTCCTAGGTTCTTGGCGTGCAAGTACCCTCTGCACCTGCCGGCGGAGAAGCAGAGCATCTCCACCCACACGCCCTGCATCACCCTCCACATCTTCTTGTCACGCAGACCCACGAGGGACTTGGATAGATCCCAAGCTTCGAGAATGATACCTGGACATTCTGTGCCTTTCTCCAGCTGCTGGATTATCTTCTTCATCATCTCTCTGTCTTCCAGCGGGGTCTTGTCACCGCCGTCATCGAGCATGTGCTTGACTCCATGGCAGGTTGTGCGGAACAGACTGCGCCTGGTGCCGGTCATGAGCATCTCCGGGTTCACGAACATGAGGTACACCATGTAGTTGGAGATCTCCCTGCTGCAGCGGCGCTGAGGAGACGTGTCCTCCCCCTGGCCTGCAACGTCCCTTTGAAAGAAGCACAGGTCCGTGGCGAGGTGCCACAGGAGGACGCTCTCGTCGAACGGCCTCCTGAGGCTCCACTCCAGGTCCGTGCATTTCTCACGGTGGAGAGTGTCCTGGCCCCGCTTGTCGTTGAAGGCCCTGTAAGTGGCGGTGTCCTTGATGTACCGTCTCCACCCTTGTTTGACATGGGTGTGGACGAGCTTGGTGATGGCGCGGGACGATGATGACTTGCACGACTCCATGCACCATAGCTTGTCGAGGTAGTCCTTGCAAACCAGCATGGTGGCAAGCTTCCTCAACCTAGGATGCCTCCTGTTGCGAGCCAAGTATCCAACAAGGCTGTACTGGGCGACCTGTTCAGGCCATGGTTTTAACCCCAAATAACGCGCGCACCAATGGAAAAACTTTACCACCATCGCGTAGGTCATGAGGAGCTCTAGCGCAGCGGTGCAGCACAACATGGTGTACGTGACCTTGACATCGGTGCTGTTCTGAGCTTCTCTGTTGCTCTTGTGGAAGACCCCAATGGCCGCAAATGATAGGTACACGATTGCCGCCCTTAGGTGGCCCGGGAGATGGAAAACGAAGCGGCCTGCACGAGAGATTTCGCTCATAATCTTTACAGCGTTGTACACTTGTTTCTTGGTGTAGAGTCGGTCGAACGTTTTGGAGAGGCCTGACTGAACCAGCCCATGCGCTTCATCTTGCTTGTTCTCCATGTACTTGAGGTTCTCCAGCCGGACAGCGTACGGGTATGCCAGGTCTTCGAATAGATGGTAGGGCTCGTTGATTGCTTCGTTGACGCCAGATGTAGTTATTTTCTGTCTTTGTTTTGCGTGTATAACACACTTGGTTGCTTGGTCTACGTACTCATCGAGCGAAATGGTGCCACCATGATCTTCTTCTATGCTGGAGCTGGCGACGATGCTGTTGATGCTGGCTCTCTTGAGAGCCCATGGCTTCTCCATGCACTTGATTATGCCGCAGATGAAGAACAAAATTGCAGTTTGCAACAGCTTTTTGTCCCTTGGCCATGACTTGCAAAAGACGTAGATGGCTACGGCGACCTGAGAAAGTGATGGATGGATGAGCTGACCGAGCATATATAGATCTAACGACTTTTTCCTTTTTTCGAAATATTGATTTAAGGACTTGAGTCAAGAAGAAAGGAAATGCTAGCTAGAGTGCAATTAATGTAGATCACATATTCACAACATCGTCTTGGTAGTGTTTAGGAGTGGTCCTGCGCTAAGGGACTTTGGTCCAAACACATGAACAAACATTTTAAATAGCATGCTATACCATTTAGAAGAAGTTCGCCGCTAAGAGGCATAGCCCACTATTTAAAACTATGGCTTCAACTCGATCAACTGGTAGAGTACAGTTGACATTCGAAAAAAGCAAGTCTCAACAGTTTGGTTTTTTTTTTCGCGAATACGCAAAGCTTGCGTATCATTGCATTGATTAGAAGAAATAGAATGAGTACAGATAGGGGTACAACACATGACACAAACGCAGACAGGCGTGAACATGGTGCCCGGAGCAGAGAGACAAGGGATGCTGGGCCCGAATGAAAAATACAACACAGCTAAACCAACCTGTTTGGTAGAAAGGGTCAGTTGTAAATTGTAAAATACATCGAAACTGTGCAACATTTTGGAAGCAGAAATAGTTTCAACAGGCAAATTAAAGGTTGATAAACAACATTAATTCAAAACTTAGCAGATCAGTGATTGGGAAGAACCTGAGACACCGCGGTGAGGACATGCCGCCTCCACAACTCGTTGTCCTCTATGTTGTAGGCAGTGATGCCGTCCTGGCCACCGAGGTGCACCAGCAGCACCGGCGCCCACAGCGCCTCCAGGCTGGAGCTGCTGTGGCGCGTGGACGTCCACTCCTGCTTCCTGTGGCTGTTGAAGAGGGTGGCGAGGGCGTATATGGCCAACGCGTCGCTGCCCAGGTAGGCGAGCCAGATGAAGAACCTGAACCAGGAGGGGATGCAACGCTTGCGCATGCCGGCTGCGACGAAGAGGAAGTACTGGAGAAAGAGGCTGCCCAGGACGAGCACACGGAGCTGCCACTCGTCCCACCATTGTACCACCTCGGAGAAACCCATATCCTCCAGCTCTCCTACTGCTGACTTTCTTCATTCAGCCTTGTACAGTTATACGTATATATACTAGAGTTGTCCGCGTGCATCGTTCCTTTTCTACAGCTAGCACTTGCTCAAAAATGTCTACACGTCTGCCAGCTGTATTTTGTGCTGTTTAATTGTATGACCATGACTTGCTTTGGTCTTCTGCTACGGATGATTCCACCATTCCATTTCCATTGGTGCATCAGCCAGTACATACTCCTATATATTTTACTAGACTGGACTAGACTATAGACCAACGACAATTTGCAAATTCGGATAGCACATGGGAGTAATTAGCAAGGACATGTGCATCTTATCATAGCCCCCACCGTCTAACATTCTTAAGAAGGCCAAACATGGACCACATTAAGCAGGGGAGTTGGGCTTGTGATTAAGTTTGTAATTTTGGGTGGAGACTGGCTATGGATGACTGACTTTCACCAAGTCATAGACAAAGAATGCAGCTAGTCGGTCAGCGCCATTAACAAAATGTTGTCCCATCATTTATTTTATAATCCAGGAAGAAATGGTTTAAGAATTTACGGTACCTTGATTAGAGATGAGAAATGGTTTTATTTGCTTTTTAACAAACTAGCTTTTGGTAAAATAACCACTGGAATAATCATGGAGAGTGTGTCCACAGGACCATATATACCAATTTTTTCGGTGTGATTTGTTTGGTTTAACTGGGAAACCAAATACCCTAGTGTTGCATTAGTAAATCTTGCATTGTGATTTTTTGAGTCTGTCACCAGGGAGGAAATACTCTCCACTTGAATGTTTTCATATTTATCAATGAGAGAGAGTTTATACTTTATAGTGACAAGATTACTGTGAGGAGTGAAAATCAGGCCACAGACCACCAAGGCACCAACATGTTCTTTATGATCATTTTATCTTAACCTATGTGATCATAGGGTTAGGTAATGGATGATGTTAGTCACTGTGGCCGAGGTGTCTAGGTCAAGATGGTGAAAAACTTTAGCTTTCTATAGCATCTCAGATTTTCCAGAGCATGATAAGAAGGATGAACGGACTGATCATTAGCTATCAACAACCTAACTACGTTCCATACGAATGTGTATTATATTATTCAAATGTTACATATAATAGAGGAATTGGCGAATGAAAGGGAACACTGCTAAAGAATGGGATCACTGATGGCACATCACAAAGAGTTTCAACTTAATTGCTATGCCTAGCCGATTTTTTGAGTTGCCCTAGCTAGATTTTTAAATTGTCATGCCCTAACCTATTGCATTTGGATTTGTTGTATATATACGTGTGCATACTAAATCTGTTAGGACGTACTGTACTGAGGAGCCTTTCTTCCCTCTTTCCATATTTCCCCTCGTCTCATTGTGGCAGATAACTCTTGGTATTCTCTTAGAAATTGTTATGCTCAAACTTAATAAGAACACATCACTACTAAATACTCTTCTCATATGGATATATACTACTCTTGATCTTATCTCCTACAAAACCCTGATAAGAATCCGATCTACTACATTTCATCAAAGCTGAACACTTGATGATGGTTCTAGTCTAAACTCTCGAGGTTTCTTTCTTAGTAATAACGAGAACAAACGGTACAGAGTTAGTTTCAATGCTCCAGAGTGACAACAGGTGCACATTCTTGTGGTGCACAACTTGGAAGAGCCCTCTTTTCTTGTCTAATTTCAAGGCTTCATTTGCAAGGTTTTACAGCTTAGGTGGACACTCCCGATACCAGTACAAGATCTGGTTTTGCTACACTCAGCTAGTCTGTTGTAACCTGCACGTCCCGACAGAAACCCCAAACCGTCTGATCACTGAAAGCCGACACTTTTTGACTAGGTAAAAAAACTTAGGTTTCTACACTTTTTGACTAGGTAAAAAACTTAGGTTTCTTGATGAATTCTTTTTTGATCTCTACTAGCTTAGACGCTTAGTTTGTCTATTATACCAGTTAGGACTCGACATTGCCCAGCCAAAATTGTGCGCTGAGTAGGTGGGTACCCTTTGTAAGCTGATAATTCCACAACAGAGAAGACTTATTGACAGGTGGATCCAAGGGCATTTTAGACAAATTATGCGGTCACGGGCATTGATTAGATGGTAACGTCTGAGAGTGGCATTTTTATGATGCACCTAATGGAGTGATGATAACATTGTTGAGTGGAAATCCTCAGTGGCAATTTTTTTCAAAATATCGAACATTTTTTTTTGGTATGTGGTCATTTTCTTAAAATGCGCGACCACTTATTCATCATCTATTTTTTTCTAAAAGTGGGAGCACTTTTCAAAATAAATGAATAGTTTTGAAAAATGTGGACACTTTGAAAATTACGTTAACATTGAAAAAAAAATATTTGAGCACATTTTTTCCATTATATGATAACAATATATTCTGTAAAAAAATTATTTGCCTGTAGCCAAGCAGATGCCCCTTGGTTGGGTCTTTTGTCGCAAAAATATTTGATAATTTTTTTTTCAAAATTTTCAAATTGTTGAACTAATTTTAAATTCATTATGGAATTTTTAAGTGTTCACAAATGAATAAAATGTTTGTGAAATTTATAACAATCTTCAAAAAATTTACATATAAATGAATATAAAACTTCAAGAATTTATTTATTATGAGAATATTGATGAATTTTTATAAAGAACATTTTTTTGAAAATAAGTTATTTTTAAATAAACAAAAAACAAAAACCTAAGTACAAAGAATAATGAAGGAAACAAATCTGAAGAAAGAAATAATGGGTAAAACGGACGCCCTGCCCCACTAGGCTTGCTTTTATCATTTGATGAGCGAATCGGGCTGCACATTTGCTGGCTATCTGACGACCCATGCACGAAATAGGATCTGCACAGGGACACCACCAAATGTTCGAAGAGAAAACAACAACAGTAACGTTTGGAGGTACTTTTACTCAGCGCGAGGTGAATGGAGCCAGCAACAGTGTAAGCCCAACCAGGACCAATGGCGGCCCACACACAAAATTTATTGGACAAACGGCTCTGGCTGAAACTGAGAAAAGGCTCAAACCTAGCCCGACTTTGAATTAATAAAGCGAATAAATCTAGCTAACCAATCTGATATTCTTCACAAAACTATGTCACACTTATTGCGAGATATTTGTCTAAAAAAAAATTTGCGAGATATCCATCGGTCTCGCCTACACACAAAGTGGGCTGACCCAATATGTGTGTTAGCGAGCGGTTTTGGGAAGCTTCCAAGAGAGGTTCGTGGAACCTTCCACCGGATTTGGGCAGGTTCCACATGAGCTTTTTTAATTGTCTTCTTGTGTGTTTTTCTTTATCGGCTTGCATAGGTTTTTCTTTATCGGTTTTCATAGGTTTTTCTTTTGTATTTCTTCTTCTTCCATTTATTTTTATCTTTTTCATCTTTCAAAATATATGTTGATTTTTTTATACACATTGAACATTTTTCATACATGTCTAACATTTTCAGATACATTTTGAATATTTTTAAGATACAGGTTGAATTTTTTATCCGAATAAATATTGGAAAGGTCTAGTAGGTATAGAGCCGTAAGCGTGGTGGGGGTGCTTGTAAAATGCACATTAGATATTTTGTAAATGCACAATGAAGATGTTGAAACACACATTGAATATTGTATAAAATTTGCATGAACAAAAATTTGAATGTCATGAAGCATATTTTTAAATGCGTCAACATTTTTTAAATGTCATGAATAGAATTTTCAGCGGTACGAACAATTTTTTTTTACAAATTCCGTGATTTTTTTATATTTTCTTGACCTTTTTAAAAACCGCCATGAACACATTTTCAAACGTGTGACCCCGTGGTCGGTCTCCCTCCTCCGCCGCAGCCCCGCGCAAGCCATGAGGACTGCTTGTTCGTGCTCGGTTCAGGACAACGCTGCATACTCTAAGCCGCCTGGATTTGCAGCCAGAAGAGTTACAATGGGAACATTGCATGCTACTATCAAGCAAACCAGACTGCAGCATGTTTATCCAAGAGTGTGACAGTTACTGAAGCAGCAACTCCCTCCTATTACCACGCAACTGCAGCTTGGAACCAAACTTGCTTAATTTTGTTTTTTATGCTATGCATCTGTACTCTGTAGGCAATCTGTAGGCCTTACTGGATGCTGAAGGCAGCCTTTGTTCAAGACGATAGCTGACGGGAGAAATATCAAGTGGGGATAATTGGTTCTTTATTGCTCGCCCGATCTTGATCTGACCAGGAGGCACTCCAGTGGGCATTGTGAAGCATTCATATGACCTGGATCCTAAAAGACTAGGAGAAACAATGCATGTATCTCTGGAGATAAGATCCTACCTGATTAACAAGATATACTTGCAGATCGGATTCCCCTGCTCATCCGCCGCTGGCTGCACCAGCTAGAGAGACCCTTCACTGACTCACGTGGCACTGTCTTGGACGTATTGCCCTGCAGTTCCAGGTTCTTTCTTAACCTGTTATTACCAAGGAGTTTACAGTAATAAAACACTGTCAGACATACTCTATACTTTCAGAACACTAGATACGTACTGGAGTAATTACTTTCAGAAAACTCCGGAGTGTTTGGCTTCAGTTCCACAAGCCTGAACATTCCACAATGCTGCACAGCACGCCTTTGTCTGCCGAGGAGGCAGCGCCTCGTATCGAAGAGATCATCATTAGCGAATGTGTTGCGCATACCGGCACTAACAAACAAGAGCAGTAGAGATCGATAGTTTTATCAATTAGCATCGTCCACGCGCACTGAGTAAATAAGAAACCTGCTAATGTACTACACATAGCCGTCGAACCAACGACCATCGGCCACTAATCGTCATGCATGTATGCCTGGAGCAAGCAAGCTCAGTTTCTTTCCTTCTTTCCTTTTTGCCGAGTTTACTTGCTAATCGCCATCACAAAAGTACTGATCGCTGCAGGACGTTGCCATCACAGAAGTTGATCTCAACATGTGAACCCACTTAATTAACTAAAGGCATTGCATCACGATCAATGATCAGTCCATTAACTGTTGCTGGCTTCTTGGAAACCAACCACCACCACCCAAGCACGTCCCCAGAGCTTGGACTTCCTTAGTATTTCTGCTGTGTGATTCATCAGATGAATTTACGGCAATTTGAGAGTCTTGTGGTGTCAGTTTAATTTGAGAACATATCTAATGATACATCCCTTTGGGTGATTTTGGTGATACCGTGATACGATTGTGGGAACGTTATGTTCCATTACTGGTCCGGTCACAGTTTTATGATTTTCATGAACTTTTACTAGTGCTAGAAGCTGACACAGCACTGAAGGTCAAACACCACTATTCAAATATTTCCATATTTCACATCAGTTTGTCCTTACCATGGTGGAGTGTCAATTTGTCATAGTGGTGGTAGCTATGTACGTTTTCCACTTACTTCCGCACCATTTCCGCATGCGTGCATGTATTGAGGCTCTTATGTTCCACACATTTATAACTAAACAACTACTGTTATAGCAAGTACTATGGTTTGTCTATCAGCTTGATTAGCTTTCCCGGTAAAGTTCTCTCCTCTCCACTCAACATGTCACTTTAAGATGATCATTGGAAGAAGAAAGCCATCCATCAACACCACACCAAAAAGAAAAGACATGATTCATGGTGGGTTTTGATGCATCACTGGTTGCCTTTCTGTGCCTTCAGTTGACAACTAATCACTCATGTGCGAAGACAACAAGTTGCATTGCATCGTCTCTGCCTCAAACATCATTTTCTCTGCAGATTTGTGTCACAATTAGACTGGCAGGTGCACATATGCCTTGCACACATTATCCTATCATTAGGTGTGCTACATATATAAATAGTTATCATCAGGATCAAAGTAGTATAGTAGTTAGCAAGCTAACAAGAACTTGCTAACTAGAATTTGGAAGTAATTAGCATGTGTGTCTACAGTGTGTGACCCCTCACCAGCAGATAGCTTAGCCCTAGCTAGCTAGCTAGTGATTTGGTTAGACGCTCACTAATTTGTTCCTTAGTCGCCTAATCTGCCTGGTAAGCATGATATTTGACGCGTGTCACAGCCAAATCTATTTCTTATTCTGCAGCGAATCATTGAGCAAACTAAAGGGAGCGGTCATCATGGGTTGATTGTCTATCTGCTAGGACTGATGTTTACATTCATGTGCGATTTGATCTGCTTGGTTATTTTCTCTCTCTTCTTTTCGGTGGTCATGTGAGTTAAAAATGAAGGTTGTAAGATCGGTCGATGCGTGGTCGACCCGTTGACAGCGACACCCCAGGAAGATTATGTTGTACTGCCATCAGATTAGTTTGCTAAGCAATGTGGAGTCTAATGTGTTACTAATGTTGAAGTTATTTAGCAGAGCTGTTGCTGGCTTGAACAATGTGTTTTTTTTTTTGCAAGAGAGATTTAAGTGGGGAATCAACTGTTTCCTGCAAAATCATTGTCCAATTGATGTCAGATCTCTCACATAGTCACATGGATACATGATCTCTGTGATTAGCTAGTATTGTCTTATATCCACTAACCTTTTGAGTTTTGAAACTGAGGGTGCCATTCGAACAGGAAAACAAAATCTACTACTTAACACTTAACTACAGGAAAGCAACCTGATTTTCCACTCAACGTAAAATCAAACAACTAATCATCCTTTTCTGTCAAAAATAATAATTATTTTTTTGAGACAAAATAATAATAATTAATCATCTTCCAAGGTGAGTTGCTGCAAAAGACATAGTAGATCCAAAACAGAAGCATTGTGGAGGCGTAACAGATTTATTTTTGTAGGAGAGCACAGATGAAGCACGATCTGCGTGCATGTGGCACACGGCTCTTTGCATTAACATAAGGAAGTTAGAAGAAGGGATGCATTAGTTAGGTTATTAATCAGGTGCAGTTCTGTGCACGAACTAAACCAACAAAGAATATACCATATGCATCAATACATGCATAATGCCTCTCCATAGTACTAGTGGCAGTATGTTAGTGCTGATGTTATGTTATTATCGTTGACGCTCTTATGCATGATGAGCTCCCCTACGTTAACTAATGTAAAAGTGACCACGCAAAAGTAAGAGTGAATTCCAGTTTTTACTTGACACTTTCACATTTCTGGCGCTAATTACACCATTTTACGGCATTTCACTGGGTTAGCCAAATTAGTGAATGCACTACAGTTTTTACCCCATTTAGCAAAAGTTTTACCAGATTTTGCCACATTTAATTTTTTGGAGTGATCCATAATCTCGACCATTAGGTACACTAGCGTGCCATGTCAAAGTTTACTCGTGAGATATGAAAGTTTAGTGTCCACCCTGCTTTGATTAGTAAGACATCCATTATGATCCGCCACTTTTTGATTGATATCATACGCCATGTTACCGAAAGAGGCAGGCGTACATGTAGATTAGTTCATGAACAAAATAATAAGGGAGCATATAATATTGTATTAAGGGATGGTCATGTGAGTGGTATGTACAGTATGGTATGGCTAACATAAACATCGATCGTTGCCGTCGATGTCTCTAAAGCTAGTGTAATCATCAGTAGTTAAATAGTAGTAGTGTTAAGTTACTCCTGCGTAAGTGCTTGTGCTACTACGTCATTGCTACTTGGCTACATGCTGCCGCACCAAGTGACCTCAATAAGTAGCGCTACTACTAATTTACTTGTGTAGCGCGCGATTTGCTGTCGACAAACGATTGTTAGCTCTGCTGAGTTGGTGTTTTGGTGATGGATATATATCTGCACATTGTCTGCCTGCACACATACAACGCTAATCATAATAAATTAAGCTGAAATATGAGAGGTAAGCTCTCAGCTCACTCTGTTGAGCACTTGAGCTGTTCTTTCGGGAACGATGTACCTCTCCTCTTAGGAAACTCCCCAGGTATTGCCCCTTTAACACGTTATTATAATTGTCTAAGGATAACTGCCACAATGCATTGTCTTTCAAGTATTGTATCTAAGTGATGTTTTATTTAGTTAGTCCAGGAATCATGCTTGCAATAAAAATTGGTTTGTACCCTTGAAAATTTGAGAGCTAAGCCGGCATCAAGGCGAATTTCTGGCCACAAGACCTTCAGTACAAGGCCATTCTTGGAGATATTTTAACTAGTTCTAACCATATTTCAACTCAATTTTAAAATATGTCATGTAGAAACCAAACATTTATTATTTTGAAAATTAGTATGTGACATTTTTTATTGCAGTTTGTTCTGTTACTTTAGTGACATTTCCAGATAAATCATTTTAATCATATTTTTGAAAATATTTTATAGATATATAGACCCCAATTCGTGAAATCACTATGAAATGTTTCAATCTACTCCCTCTGTCCCAAAATAAGTGACTAAACTTTGTACTAAAATTAGTACAAAGTTGAGTCACTTATTTTGGGACGGAGGGAGTATTATTTAAAAAATATAATATATTTTATAATAATCTTACAAATGTTAACTATTAAGTCATTTTTAATCAATTTTAAAATATTTAATAGTGATTTCGCAAAAAATAATTATTTCAGGCAGATTGAGAAATAAACAATGAAATCAATTTAAATAAATGAGTTTATGTGAAATGTACATGGAATGCCTCCGAAGTTAGTTGAAATGTGACCGAAATTTTTGTGAATATTTATCAATTATATTTGAACCTGTTGAAACATTAAAAAATTGGGTGAAATAATTGAAAATGTTTGAATCGAAAGTTTGCTTTTCAAGGTGTGAATGAAATAATTGACGATTCATAAAAGAAATGTTTGAAACCCTAGAAATGACTCCGTTAAGTAAGGGAGCCGTTAGAGACGAGTTTCCCAACAGAGACCATAAACGGTGGAGTAATGGAACTGCAAGTTGACCCAGCAGAAGCGGCCAGGCAAGATCCGTCTGTTTGCGCGTTGGAGTTGCGCGGATGAGCCGGTGCAGGTCAACAACGCATGCATGCATGCATGCCTGCCTACGTGTGCATGTGGGTGTCAACCTGCTGGTCTCTTCTTCCTGGTTCTTTTTTCCTCCCTGCTGGAACTCTATCCCCTGCCGGCGCTGGTGCCAGCCAGCTTGATACAATAACGTGATATGTTAACTCGTTTAAGTGGACTGTGGAGCTTAAGTGGACAGGAGAAACGTGATATGTTTGCTCGTTTAAGTGAGCTGTGGAGTTCGACAAGAACAGAAAACGAACGAACTATATATTGTCAAATTAACGAGTGGAGCAGGCGCCGCCGGCCGCCTTCACTCACAAATTAAAACTTGCATGTTCTTCTTAGAAATTTGGAATATAAGCTAGCGCACTGTACCGTGTCGTCCGCTAATGAGCGTGGGTACGAAGCACCTCGTTTTTCTACGTACCCATCCGGTGGCATGTTCATCGACCGCAGTTGCTGCAGGTGCAGCTAGCTAGCTCGACTTCACTGCACAGCTGACCCACCGGAGCGTGTCGAGATCCATCGGAAAGTATGAGCTATACTAATACTAAGATGCTCCCAATGCTCCCACTTTAAAAGAAAAAAACTAGTGTGTGAAAAAATTCCGCATTTTTTGTTGTGATGAATGTTCGCAAGACAGATGTCTACACTCCATAAAAATTCAAATAGAAATTCATCTTGATTAGAATTTCTTCAGATGTCTTGTGAACATCCATAAAATTATCCGATTCTATTGAGACATTTAAATTTGATATTCTCTAAATTGGGAGCATGGGAACATGGTGTGTTGGTATCACCGGATATTCTCCCCGGTCGACCAAGTGCCTGTATCGCATGATGGTAGCCAACATGTTTGCTGACTTAGAAATTCGCTTGTGTACTGTGTTGGTTTGTAAGGGTACCTATGAGCAGGGCCGGGCCGGCAAAATCCGAGGCCCTGTGCCAAACTCTAAAATGGGCCTTACCTCATTAAAAAACTACATAAATATATAACTGTAATAATGTAAAGATCATAATATTTACATAGCATGGGAAATATCAAGAACAGTAACTATTCTTGGTTGAAAAGAATCACCATCAATATTACTAGGCCCGATGTTATCATGATTTTCTTTACCCGCAACATTATTTCATGCCTCTGTCTGACCATCTCTAGGGCTAGGACCATTTGTGCATACTCTTGCTCAAGTGACTGATTATCATACGATACTTGTGGTTTTTTTTTTATAATAAACTTATCCATATCTCCCTTCTGAGACTGAGTTAAGTACTCTTTTTTTTTTGTTTCTTCAAGCGCTTTTGATAACCAGATTCAGGTTTTCTGAAGAAGACATGCATGACTCGGATCTTTCAATGTTAGACACCTAATTCTTGAAAATAATTAAATTAGCTATAAAGTTTCAGCAAAACTGTATATGGGAATAATGGGATGGAAATTGAACTCACAACCGAGATCAAGGGCTCACCGAATCACCGGCTGTCAACGAAACAACGCTTGAGAAGTCCGAGATGCCTAGATGGTGAGAACTTTCCCTGCCTTCTTCTTCCTGCCGGCTGCCCTTCCTGCCTTCCTGGTCCTGCCCTCCTCCTTCGATCTGATCTCATGATCTGCGCTGCTGCCTCGCTGGGACGTTGGCCCTAGCCGCCGCACGAAGAAACGAAGGGAAGGGAGGGAGAAGAGACGATTCGCTCGCTCGGTCGCTCCTCGAGTCTCGATCTTTTTTTTTTTGACTGAATCACGATCCGTCGATCGATCGTACGCCGTGAGAAGCGGAGAGGAGTAGCGATTGGGACCCGCGCCTGCGCGCAGGCGCGACAGGAGGCCCAGGACAGCAGTCGGCAGCGGGAGCAGCAGGCCCATCTATCGATAACCAAGCCTAGTAATACTACTGCATACAAAATTTGAGGCCCCAAAATCCAGGGGGCCCTGTGCGCCCGCACAGGTTGCATCCCCTAGGACCGGGCCTGCCTATGAGTACGGTGCCATACGGACTAACCTGGACCATGTATATGCAGTCTGAGCTCCCGACCTAGCTACCTGCAGCCGGCTGGCCTCGATCCCCTAGGGTTTCTAGGGTTCCACCTATCCTCCGGCGCCGCCGCACCGGAGTCCACGTAAAATCTCACCAGAGGACCGGACTGCTCCGGCCGCGGGTGAGATCTACCTTCTCCCGTCACGCGTAGAGGTGTGCATGGCGGATCCAACGCAACAGGTGCTAGGGGGCAAGGAGGAAGAGATGGCGACGGCGGAAGCTTTGGCAGCAGCAGGAAGGCCGAGCGGGTCGGGAGGAACGAAGGAGGGGTTTGCGGATGAGAACAGGCGTAGGGATGGGTTTGTTCACAGTTCGCAGGACGTGCGGAACCAATTCGGAGGAGATGAAGAGGAGTTTGGAGATTATCATGGGCCCGGACCTGATTTGGAGGACCAATTTGCGGGGATGAAGCTGCATGGAAGGGAGGAGGAAGAGCTGGATTTCTCAGCGGAATTTGACGATCTGATTAAGGATGTACGTTGGCTTGCCCTGTTCCGAGTCCATACTACGAAACCCTTTAGCCACGCTGCGCTCTTGTCTCAGATGCGTAATGCATGGTCGGCGGCTCAAGGGGTGACGTTCAATATCAAGGGGCCCAATTTGTTTCTGGTACAATGCCATTGTCTAGGCGATTGGAGGAGGATTATGGATGGAGGGCCATGGCTGTTTAGGAGGGCACCGGTGGTGATCCAGGAGTATGATGGATTTTCAGACGTCAAAGGTTATAGACTCAATAAAATTCCGGTATGGGCGAGGGTGAAGGGGCTGCCGGATGGTCTCACAAGAAGGAAAGAGCTAGCGGAGAAGGTTGCAGCTAAAGTGGGTGACCCACCTTTCACCGTGATAATGAATGTGGGGAGAATTAACCCAGCTAGTACCCTCCGGGTGAGGGTTTATGTGGATGTCAATATTCCGCTTGTCCGTTTTGTACCAATAACCTTGAAGGAGTATAAAAGATACAGTGTTTACTACGAGAAGCTACCGGATTTTTGCTTTGCTTGTGGTAAGATGGGTCATGTTGCAGATGAGTGTGGTGATGGGATACATGATCCAAACTCCTTTGAGTGGGGTGAGTGGCTGCCGTGGGAGCCTGAAGTACCTACAGCCCAAGGTGTAGGAGGTTGAGGTAGAGGAGATGGAGGTGGTAGGGGAAGAGGTTGGGATGCAGGCAGGGGGGATCGAGGAGGTAGAGGAGGGAGAGGCTCGATGGGTGGTAGGGGGAGAGGGGAACCCGGAGCAGGGGTGCAGCCCGCTGGATCGCAGCAAATGGATGTGGAGGGTCAGGGAGATGGATCAGGAGGTTTAGGGGAAAGGGGAGCGAGGAAGAGGCTGGTTGAGGCGGATGGCACCCTAAACGCCCGGGGGCAACAGCTCAATCATTTGGCTGGACGGGTAGCCGGTACTGTCATGCTGATCGAAGGGGGTACTCAAGCGGCAAGCACAAGTGCTGTGAATTCCACTCCGGAGAAGGACCCCATTGTGAAGAGGAGGCGTCAGGATGGAGAAGAAGGTGCTTTAGTAGATCAAACAAGAGAGGCGGCCTCCCTCGAGGAGGGCCGCCGGGCCTGATGAGGACATTGTGCTGGAACTGTCGCGGGATTGGCGACCCAGCGACAGTACATGAGCTCCGCGATCTCGTGGGGGCTAGTGCGCCGTCGGTTCTTTGCATCGTTGAAACCCAGATCGCGAAGAATCGAGTGGAAGGTTTGGCGGCTTCGTTAGGTTTTCAGAGTAGTTTTGCAGTAGCAAGCAATGGGCGGAGTGGTGGTTTATGTGTTTTTTGGAAGTCGGAGGTTAATTTGGAAATAAAAAATTTCTCTCAGTACCACATTGATTCTTGGGTATCTGATCGGAGTGGGGAGCAATGGCGCCTTACATGTTTCTATGGCGAGGCAAACAGAAGTTTGCGGTACAAAACGTGGGACACTATGAAAAGGTTGAGAGGTGAAAGTACTCTTCCGTGGTTATGCATTGGTGACTTCAATGAAATTCTGCGTCAAGAAGAGCAGATGGGTCCCAATCCCCGTGATAGTGCTCAAATGGAAGGGTTCAGAGAAGCGGTCGATGTGTGCGGCTTAGCCGATCTTGGATACAAAGGGCTTGACTGGACCCGGGAAAAACGGGTGATGGGAGGACAGTTCTGTAGAGTATGCCTTGACAGAGCTCTTTCCTCGCCTAGTTGGTCGAATATGTTTCCTTTTGCTAGTGTTGAGCATATGACCGCGGTCAAGAGCGATCACAGCCCAATTCTTCTTATGAACAAGCTCGAGGAAGGAAATATACGGCTCGGCATGCAAAAACCTTTCAGGTACGAGTGTGCCTGGGAGAGTGATGGCCGATTCAGAGATGTGGTGGAGTCTGCTTGGAATGGCGAGGGTCCAGCGATGTCAGTATCTGACCTGGCAACAAAACTTCACACCATGGCGAGGACTATGACTCACTGGAACAAATACACTTTTGGATCAGTTCGTCACGAGCTGCGTTCCCTAAGACGACAGCTTGCCACACTTCGGGCGGATCCCTTGAGAGTTGGTCCTACTGCAGAAGAGAAGAGGGTAGAGGACCGTATGATCGAGCTTGCTTACAGAGAGGAGGTCATGGCAAGACAAAGGTCACGCATCACCTGGTTGTCGGAGGGGGATAATAACACGAAATTTTTTCAGAGAAAGGCGAGTGCTAGGCGAGCAAAAAACAGAATCACAAAGTTAGATCGCCAGGATGGGACCACTTGCACAGATCAGAACTAGCTAGCAAATATGGCAACTGAATTTTATTCCAACTTATATTTGTCTGAAGGTACTATTGGTATGGAGGAAGTTTTGTCACACATCCCTGCAAGGGTGGATGGTAGTATGAATGCTCGTTTGAATGCAAGCTATAGCAAGGAGGAAGTTAAAGATGCCCTCTTTCAGATGTTTCCTACTAAGGCCCCGGGCCCAGATGGATTTCCCGCACACTTTTTCAGAAACATTGGGATTTATGTGGTGATGAAGTTACAAGGATGATAATCAGAGTGCTTGATGGGGTAGACTCGCCGGAGGAAATTAATAACACGTTCATTGTTTTGATTCCCAAGATTGCAAGTCCAAAAGTTTTAGGACAATTTCGGCCAATAAGTCTTTGCAATGTGATCTATAAGATTGCTTCAAAGGTCTTAGCAAATCGGTTGAAAACTATCCTCCCTGAGATCATCTCCGAAGAGCAGTCCGCTTTCGTCCCTGGATGTCTCATTACAGATAATTTCATTACAGCCTATGAGTGCTTACACTATATGAAAACCAAGCGGGTTAAGGGTAACAGATACTGTGCTTTAAAACTTGATATGATGAAGGCTTATGATCGTTTGGAATGGGCATATCTGAAGGCAGTGATGCTAAAAATGGGGTTTAGTCCTCGTTTCACCGAGACAATTATGAGGTGTGTCTCATCGGTTTCTTTCTCTGTTTTGTTTAACGGTGATAGTTTGGATGTTTTCAGGCCCACCCACGGGTTGCGACAAGGAGATCCTATATCGCCATATCTTTTTCTGATCGCAGCCGAAGGGCTTTCCTGTTTGCTCAAGGGAGAAGGAGGTGTACGTGGAATATCAGTGGCACCCAATGCCCCGGCAGTCAATCACTTACTTTTCGCCGATGACAGCCTACTCTTTTTTGAAGCAAATGAGTTGAGTGCAGCACGCATAAATGAGCTCTTGAGAACTTATTGCAATGCTTCAGGCCAGCGGGTTAACACGGAGAAATCGTCCATTTTTTTCAGTAATGGTGTTTCTGCTTCTGCTCGTGACACCATTAAAAACATTCTTGCTGTTCATACTGAATCTTTGTCTGAGAAGTACCTTGGTGTGCCTTCGGACGTGGGCAGGGCAAAGGAGGGTTCATTCAAATATTTAAAAGATCGTATTTGGAAGAAAGTGCAAGGTTGGATGGAGAAGTGTTTATCAGGAGGAGGGAAGGAGGTACTTATCAAATCTGTGGCTCAATCTATTCCAACTTACTCGATGGCCTGTTTTAAGCTTCCAAGGGGGCTGTGTGAACATATCAATAAGATCATCCGCAAGTTCTGGTGGGGTTGCAAGGACGGACAGAGGAAAACAGCGTGGGTCTCGTGGAGAACGATGACAAAGCCGAAATTCATGGGTGGTTTGGGCTTCAGAGATATGGAGCTTTTTAATCTCGTCCTACTAGCGCGGCAAGTTTGGAGGTTGCTACATGAGCCTGATTCGCTAAGTGCTCGTGTTCTCAAAGCGAGGTACTTCCCCAATGATCACTTGCTAGAAGCAACGTTAGGGCCTGCGCCTTCTCAGGTGTGGCGTTCCCTCTTGGAAGGCAGGGATGTGCTAGCCCTGGGGCTAATTAAGAGGTTTGGATCGGGGCAAGACACAAATATCTGGAACGATAACTGGTTGCCGAGGGATTATAACCTGCGGCCGCTGTGTGCTCGATCAATAAACCCTCCATCACTGGTCTCGGATCTGATTAATCCTATCACGCGGGTATGGAACAGGCCAGCTCTTGATGAGCACTTCATCGCTCCTGACGTCGAGGTGATCCTTAATATTCCTCTCAGCACTCGAGTTCAGGACGATTTTTGGGCTTGGCACTACGATAAACGGGGAGTTTTTTCTGTTCGGTCGGCCTATAGGATGCTTGCTGCAATCAAGTTCCAACGAGAGGATTGGTTGGAACACCGTCCGGGGCACTCCAATATTTCAGCAGAGAAAAAGTCTTGGTCTCAA
Source organism: Thinopyrum elongatum (assembly GCA_011799875.1). Lineage (NCBI taxonomy): Eukaryota > Viridiplantae > Streptophyta > Magnoliopsida > Poales > Poaceae > Thinopyrum > Thinopyrum elongatum. The sequence goes on along the minus strand of CM022297.1, from coordinate 43,767,239 downwards.
CTTTGGAAGGTGAAAGTTCCATCAAAGGTGAGGGTTTTTGCGTGGAGGCTAGCACATACATCGATCCCGACAGGCCAAGTACGACATGACAGGAACATGGCGGATGACCCTCGGTGTTCTATTTGCGGAGCGGAGAATGATACTTGGCGGCACTCGCTACTTAGTTGCCGCATGGCCAGATGTGTTTGGGCTCTTGGGGATGAAGAACTGCTGGAGCATGTGATATCGAACCAAAGCGATGATGCAAGACTCTGGTTATTTTGGTTATTTGAATCTACAAGTCAGCAGGATATTGCCCGCGTGCTGGTCACCATGTGGGCGATCTGGTGGGCACGGAGGAAGGCCATTCACGAGGACGAGTTTCAGAGCCCACTGTCCACAATGTGCTTTATAAAACGATTCCTAGAAGACCTGGACATTGTTGCTGTTCGTACCACGCGAGGAAACAATGCTCTGTGTCCGGTCCCTAGGGCGAAGGTGTGGCTTCCACCGGGAGATAATGCGGCCAAACTGAACTGTGATGGTGGAGTTTCATCTCTGGGGGAGAGAGAAGCAGCGGCTGCGGTATGTCGGGATAGCACAGGCAAGTATCTAGGAGCTTCAGCTGTGGTTTTCGATGGCCTGATTGATCCAGCGAGTTTGGAGGCGCATGCATGCAGTGAAGCTCTTGCACTAGCTCGGGATTTGAATCTTCAAAATCTGGTGATAGCCTCGGACTGCCTTGAGGTGATCTCGAACATCAACAATAATGCATCACCGGTTTATGCTCCGATCATAAATGAAATTCTTGTTAGTAGGAATAGTTTTCTTACTGTTTCATTCCGTTTTGAGCGTAGGGAAAATAATTTTGAGGCCCATTCGATAGCAAAAGTAGCTGCGTCTCTTTCGGTGGGCCGCCATGTGTGGCTAGGGAATCTCCCAGATATTGCTTGTATCTCGGATGTCTTGAACTTTGAATAAAATTCCCTAGTTACTCTAAAAAAAAATGTATATGCAGTCTGAGTTGTTTGGGGGCTTCTATGCCCGAGTACACATTCATGAGGGATGAGGACGGGAGCACTCATCCCAACCCGTGATAAGCGAGTTTCACCCGAACCGCCTTAGGTCTGGTTTTTATTCGGCAACTTACATCTGTACCCAAAACTAGTGTCAGCTAGGCAGGGCGACTCCCCCTTCATCACCTGACATTTTTAGCAATATAGACGTTCACCCTATCCCCTCTCTTATCTCAACAACTATTCTCAATGCCAGCGTAAGATGGGTAAGATGGGCGATGCACCTGACTCATTTAGCTGGGAGAAGGCTGGAGCGAGAGGACAATTGGATGAAACTTTCCTTGTACTCCCCAACGGCAGAAGTTGAATAACCTCATTTCTAGTATTGGTTTGAGGCTTGTCACTAAGTAAAGGTACCACTCGAAGGAGGGTGACATACAGGCGCACCTGGACCATATCACTAGCCCGAGCCATGCACCCCATTGCGTCCAAAGTAAACATTTGTAAGGGATAAGGATGGGAGCTCCCTTTTGGGGATTCAAAATTGGGAGATACGTTCCTCTTAATTGCGGGGTCATCTGATCATATTGTATCCTCCGAAGATAGCTACTAAACTACCGGCCTTCTTCTACCTTCTAAGGGCCAGGTGGAGCCCTGCCAGAAAGACAAAAGGCAGGAACACATATGACGTAACCAGTGCCTAACACACATGATAGGACAGCCTCATCGTAAGTCTCTCATTGATTATCTAAAATAGGTAGGCATGACGTAGAGCTATTACCTATATGGAGGCCTGAACCTAGGTAAAATAACCGTGTCACATTCATTGTCGATGAGATCACTTTGGATGCCACCCCTCTCTCAACAGTTTTATACGAGTACATCCAATTGTAAGAACAATGAAGCAGTGTTCATCGACATGCATTACAGCTATATGAAAACCAGTTGGCATCAACACCACTTATGTGCAATTACGATCCCGATCACCTCCCTTTCTTCCTCCTCTAACCCCCGCGTTGACTCCTTCCTCTATTATGTGATTGCTTGATTATTCGTATTCCTCTACCCCCCAACGCACAATGTGGGACCTAGATAACATCACTGCATCACCTTCATTGCTATACTACATCTGGATCGTAAGATTTGTTAAACATTATTCATCAACTACAATACAACTATATAAAGCTAGTAGGTTGCGCCACAAGTGGTGAGCAAGTACAATTCCGACAACCTCCCTTTCTTCCTCCTCTATCTCGCATGTTGACTCGCTCTGTATTGTGTGATTTCTAGATTATTCATAGTCTTCATGCATGCAAAATTTTATGTAATGCTCTACTTATTTCTTCAAAAAAGTAAAGCCTTAATTGACTAGCAGAATACTAATTAACTGATGGAGCACGTACTTAATAATAAGAATATACCTCCCATACATGGTGAATGATGCTTTTCCCGCTATCCGGAATGTGTCAATATTAATGTTGATGGTGTTACCATTGACTTGCCGGATAGTAGTAGTATTAGAAAGCTAGCTCGCATGCATGCATGATGAGTTTGTACCGGCATTAACTAATGTAAAATTATTGTAAAGTGACTCGGATGAAAGCGTCTCAAGTCATTACCAACAGATAAACATCTTTTTTACCTGGTAAGATGTATCGGTGTCTAGTGTCGTACAACCCCTGCTTTCACTATATTAATTAACACATGTATTGTATATGATCCTTCACTTTAGATCGATCGAGCAATCTCCTGCGTCATATCACCAAAAGATGCAACATGTATTGTATAACAAGAACCATAGTATTGTATCAGGGATGACCATCCGAGTGGTACAATAAACATATAAATCCTCTTCCACAAAAAGAGTCCTCAAGATTGATCGCGCTTCGTCTAATTAATTAATCACCGCATTAGCAGTGGAAATATAAAGCATGCGCAAGTCGCTGCTGCTTGTGCTGCACCCAGTGATCACACACACGGTATTTACTTATGCAACCAGGACCATTAGCAGTTGCCAAACCCAGGTACTTTTATATATGTCTCTACGTATATATATTATGTTGCGGAATGTGGACCCATACAGTAAGCACATTAGATTTCGGGAAAGTAATGGCTGAACCCCAGCTCAGTGCACCCATGCTACACCCACGCAAGAAAATATTTCAAAAATTCTGAAATTTTGTTGATCATGTACAAATTTTATAGATGACTGCAAAATTTGGTGGTCAAATGACATCCGAGGAGCTCTGCACAAAAAAGATAAAATTACAAGTTGTGCTCAAACAGTGCACGTACAATTTGGGTAATTTTCAGTAATTTTGTTTTTTTTTTGTACAAAACTCCTCCGATGTCACTTGACTACCAAACTTTGCAAGCATCAATAACATTTGTTCATCATCATTCCAACAAATTTTAGATTTTTCTGAAGTGTTTCGCTATGTTTTCTTGCATGGGTGTAGCGTGGTGCACCGAGCTAGGGTGTAGAACAACCGCTCTCCTAGATTTCTTGCATTGGCTGATAGGCTGGTCCCACACGTGTCTCGCACCCTAGAACAATGAGGAGTCTCCCTTTTTAGGGAGTTTAGAGAATGCAAAGATAGTACAAAAATATACTCCTCCGGCTTCTGCATGGATACTACACATGTGAAGCCAAAGTTATGGTGTGTAGCAATGTTTCAGTGATTTCTTCCTTCAATAAGCAGGGTTCAACCTACATAGGCATAAAACACACAATGGGAATGCACATACATACACTCAGAGATGAAGATATTCCTCTAGCATTTAGATTAAAAAAAAGTTAATCCAACATACAACATTTTAAGACTAATCTCTTTGCAATTGTCAACTGATTCAGAAAGTGCTACTTCAGTTCACCAAAAATTGAACTTGTACTAAACTACGAAAATGCAACTAAGTGAAAAATTACAAGTTACAACTGATCGAAAAACCACAAGATTACATAACTTACTGCATGCATGTACATATGTGCCATCGCCCAAGGACTCTCCTACCAAACAAAGAAAGAAAATAATACATTCCTATATATCATGAAAACACACACTTCTTTGCACAAACGATGGCAGCATTGTTAATGGAGCCGTCACACTTAGGCACAAGGATACGCTTATATGCGTAAGTGGTGTTCTACTTTTGTTAATAATGCTAGTTACTACTTGCACGTATTAACTAACATAAAATTGTGATCCATAGGAAAACTACTTTAAGAGTACCATGAAAGGTGACATGGAAAGCGTCAAATGATGAGTAAAAGACAATCAATTTTACTAGGGAGATATCAAAGTTGTAGTGGGTACATCCCTCATTCTCTCTTACTCTGACTAGTAGCCCGTCATGATGGCCCGTCACCTTTGGACAATACACTGCGCCGCAATATTGAAAGTATCAGATATATACATAGATTATCAAGCATACATTTCATTGTAGGAATTAAATATATATTGGTGTACAGTACTACTATTGTATATCATCCGGGGATGGTCGTATCTGAGCGGTGCGGGTAGCATACAGATCGTCGAGATCAATCTTGTTTGACGTGGTTTCACGATCCAGATAATCCTGATAACATGTGATCGGTGCGTACGTAGAATTCACAAAACCACGTCACACCAATGAGACGAGGATAGAAATATGCTATAGTGTAGTTAAGATAACTTTAATTACAACAACATGCTTCTTAGATATACTACTAAGAGTAGACAGTTTTACAACTTGTGAGTTACGTATAGAGCAAGGACGCGTGAAAGAACTACTGTCGGAAGTGTCGTGCCGTATATGGATAATGTTCAGATCCGTGCAAGCTGTAGTCATGTCCAGAAAGAAAATGGCACCCTGCTCATTGCAGAAGCTCTGGCGGCGCACAAGCGCAGAGGCACGTCTCTTATAGTAGTTAGGGCACCAAGTGGCCTCGCCAATTATCTTCTAATCAACCTTGTAGGCACGTACGTTAACAAAGGTAAAATCTAGTGACATGGCTGATCACAGATGATTACCAAAGGAAAATACACACTATTTTGTTTTACTTGCAACAACTTGTATTGGTGCGCCTAGTTTCGTCTAACCCTGGTTTGACTCAAGTAACGCACACATTAATTATGTATGAAGTCAATTCATTTTTATGGATCGATTCCTGTTCATCCAACCGTATTACCGAAGGAAGTGGAGACATGTACTTATACTTATCCAAGACGTGCTACGTAAATCGTGGCCGCCGGTGTCTTATGGTATGCACCGATCACTTTTCGGACGATGCTTCTACGAGCTCCCCAGTTTAAACAAGTTTGCTCTGCTGAGGCGGAGACCTGAAGGTGGCATCGAGTTTTGCTCATGGCGCGACGCCGATGAATGCACAAGGAACAAGATTTCGGCACATCTGAAGAATTGGATGTGATTTTATTTTTCTGTAAAGGTGTATTTGTAAAGACTTGTGATACTTAATTATGATCTTGGACATTTAAAAAAACATGGTGTTATATTACTAATCCTAGCAAGTTACTAAGATCAGAGTGTATTGCTATTGGATTATGCATGGGGCGGCCGGCCATGTAAGTGGTACAGTCAACATATATGTAGCTAATGCATGCTGCACCAAGTGACCTCACCTGTGATATTCACCATGTAAGTGGTACAGTCAACATATATGTAGCTAATGCATGCTGCACCAAGTGACCTCACCTGTGATATTCACTTTTTGCACCCACGCGATTAGCTGTCGCCAAACCATTGCAAGCAGTAAGCTAATCAAGCTCTTTTTTAGTTTCCTCGCAAAAAAGCTCTTTTCTATTTCCTGCAAGCAAGCTAATTAAGTTAGTCAGTTTAGCTCAAGTCCCAAGTAGTATCAATCGATAATTCAATCCAGAACCCGAACTCAGATGCATTCGATGAACAGTAAAATCAAAAGAAATAGAAAAATTCAACAAATTCCAATTCTTTTCGTGTTGAAAGATGCATGAGTGCATAACGTTCGTGCCAAATTTTAGAGCATTTAGGCTTTTGAGCAGCTCTCAGTGAAAATACAAAATAAGTTCTAAACAGTAAACTTTTTCACAGACCTAATTTTTGTCTTTCTTGCTAAGAGTTTCTCAGATGTCCAAATGTTCTCAAATTTGACACGAACATCACGCACTCAATCATCTTTCACTACAAAAAAATAGAATTTTTTGTATTTTTCTAGTATTTTAAATGATTTTACAGTTCATGCCGGGACTCATCAGAGCCCAGGAGCCAAATTGCTGCTTCCAATATCAATCCCTTTCTCACTTTGTAAGTAGTATGTATGCCACGGTGAACATACTGGAAGCCAGCTGAATCAGCATGCATGCCAGCTCATTTTTCTGTAATGCGCCGAGAGTCGCTTACGGCTGTATGCATGCTGCATGGCTGGAGAATTGTGGAACAAATAGTTGTAGTCTATGACATATGGGTCCCACGTGTAGGTAAATTTTGGAGGATCTGCTTTTGCCAATTTTGAGTTTACGAGTTTCCTCTGCAGCCTTCAAAATATTACAGAGCGCCCTTCATATGCGTTTTGGAGTCCACGGATATGGCGACTCTACTAGAGTTGCTCTTAAACATCTTATTTGATAGGTTGAAAGTTGATGTTGGTTCTTGGATGGACACATAAGTTACATGTCTAAGTGAGAGTGCAAAGAAACAACATGTCCACTAAGCTTGGCTGGCCACATAAGGTGCATGTTTTTATTGACGGTGCTACGGCTGGGTTATGCAGGCTTGAACCATTTTATTTATAAATAAAGTGAGATACAACATATCGGGCACAACAGATAGCAATGGACAAAATAAGAAACAAGGAACAATAGAAGAAGAACACAAGAAGGAACGAGGAACAATAGAAGAATAACTAAAAGCAAGCTACAAATAAGTAGCCAACACCATGAACTTAGCACCCATCACCACTAGGCAGACCCACGGGAGCTAGCTTTGTTGGTTCAGTCGAAAGGAGATCCGCCACCGAGAAGACGAAGAGAAGAAGTCGCTTGCTGCGCTGTGATCCCTCTTCACCTTGAACAACTAGGATGTCGCAACAACCATCGAAGGGCATCCCACTACCTTACATGTCAACTAAGAGTGCAAAGAAACAACATGTCGACTAAGCTCTCCCAACACACAGTCCAAATAATAGCATTCCCCAAGTCAATAATATAAGTGACTTTAGCAACTTTACAAGGCGGAAATTCGCAGGGGCACGCACCTGCCAAGCCATGTCAGCCACCCGATTGCCTCGCAATCTGCAAAGTAGTTGGATCCTGCACGATGCCACAAGTTTTAAGTTTTAGTTTCTGAAACTTATGATTTTGTCGGTCGCAGCTTCTAAAACTTACGATTTTGTCGGTCGCTCGTTCCAAGTTTCAGTTTTGAAACATAAAACTTACGATTGTTTCGGTCACAAGTTTAGAAACTTACGATTTTTTCAGTCGCACGCGTACCATGTTTTAGAAGTTAAACTTAACAAAGATTTAAAAACTCATCAAAACGTATTCAAAATTGACCACATTTGAAAGGCCTCATCACCAGAAACACGAATATGAAACTGAAACATAATTTGAACTTTTGGTTCAATAGATATGAAATATTGAAATCGAAAGCCAAAAGGAAAACAGAGAGCCAGGCCCCGTACATGCGTGCTTTAAATCCCCTCCCTTTAGAAGAGAGCGTTAAACTGTTGAGTTGCAACTTTAAGGTGGAACTGTGTAGTTTTTTTACGTTGGTTTCAGAGTGGATTTTTAGCATAAAATTCTAAGATAGGTTTCTGGTTTACATCATACAAGATTTATGTCATCAGGCATTATATAAGCATTTTTTACTTTCTTATTACCAGATGACTGCTCAAGCACATTATTGGCAGGCTCTGAGCGAGGATTCCTATGGCACATGGGAGCATAGTGACTCCAAAAGACTAGGCGAACGTCTTTGCTAAATTCACGTGCTCATCATTTAGAACACAAACGACCACAGGGAAAGAAAAAAACAGCATATAATTGTATAATACACTGTTGGTAGCCTGAACCTTCAGATTGATATTTCGCCATGCAGCCTGATATTTTGCCATGCACTTCTGTTATCCACACAACACCCTGTCAACACATCGCTTTTGATCCTCCAGCACATTGTGGGGTGCTATATCGGAAGGAACACTTGAGCTGTATCATGTGTGCAGCGTGTGGCATTTGCTGCCGGAGGGATAATTGCTTACACGATCTGAAACCATGAGTACATGATTTGAATCCTAAGGAACTGGGAAACAACATCTTTGGAGATAAGATCCTACCAGATTACAAAGATGCAGATTGATTTCCCAGGTCATGCGCTGCTGCCTGCACCAGCTAGACCCCCCCCCCCCCCCCCCCCTCTCACTCACGTCACGTGACACTCATTTTCATCACATTCTGCAGTGTCTGTGTCGAATGATATCTGTAGTACTACAGAAAACAAAAAAAGTGTGTGTTCCGTAGAAAACCCACATGTTTTCCTACAGAAAACAAAAAATAAAACTCCAGATATTTGGCTGTAGTTCTAGGAAACTGAACATTCAATTAGATCCCTTTGTCTGCGGAGGCAGCGTTTGGTCTCGTATCAGAAGTACTACACTAGTGCCAAAAACGTTCTTATATTATGAGATGGAGGAAGTAGTAATTAGAGAATGCTTTACATGGACCGGCGCTAGGAAACAAGAGCATCAGACATAATTTTCCCAAATTGCACCGCCCACGCGCACTGAGTAATTAACAAACCAGCTAATGTGCTCCTACATATGGCCGTTGAACCAATGACTATCGATCGGACAATCATCATCATGTGTGTATGCCTTAAGCAAGCAAGCTAAGTTTGTCTCTTTCCTTTATGCCGTGTTTACTTACTCAAAAGCACTTATCACTGCCGGACATCGCCATCACAAATGTTGATCAACATGTGAACTAAAGGCATTGAATCAGGATCAATGATTGGTTCATCAACTGTTGCTCGTTTCTTGGAGGCCAACCACGACCACGAATGCACATCCAAAAAGCTAGGATTCTCTTAGTATTTCTGTTGTATACTTTATCAAATGAATTAATGGGAGGTCAATCCAAATTACTGTGATTTAAGAATCTTATTTCCTTTTTTCTTTCAAGAAGGTGAGAATCTTATTTCGAATAGTATTTACGCATTACCTTTTTTCCTTTGTGAATTAAAGGAATATACTGGAAGCATCCGAAAGAGCTCGTGATTTTAGTGCCTGTAGTGCCAGTTTAATTCGAGAAACAGTGGCATGGAATGGTTGCTCAGGAACATATCAAGTGATAGAGTCCTTTGCGTGATTCATCTGATACCAAGATACTATTGTGTGGGGTCATGTTCCATGTCGAAAACCATACATTTTCTTGTTACCGTTCATAGTGCTCCAGCTAGCAGGGGTCATGATTTTAATGAAGTCTTCCAAGTGCTATAGTTGACATAGCACTGAACTGAAGGATAAACACTGCTATTCAAATATTTTTATACTTTGCATCAGTTTGTCCTTATAATGGTGGATTGTCAATATGTCATAGTGGTGTTACCAATGTATGCTTTCCACTTGATTTACGCACCCGCGTGCATTGAGGTTCTTATGTTCCACACATTTATAACTGAACAACTACTTTTATAGCAAGTACTTGGTTTGTTTATAAGCTTTGGTTAGCTTTCCTTGTAAAGTTCTCTTTCTGCACTCAACATGTCACTTGAGATGATCATTGGAAGAAGGAAACCATCCGTCAACACCACACCATAAAAAGACATGATTCATGGTGGGTTTTGATACATCACTGGTTTTCTGCGCCATCCGTTGACAACTAATCACTCATGTGCAAACACAGCAAATTGCATTGCATCATGTCTACCTGAAAATATCCTTGTCTCTGCAGATTTGTGTCACAATTATACTGACAGGTGCACATACGCCTTGCAGACATTAACGTGCCATTATCTATGGCACATCTTGTGATATAAATTGTTAACATCAGGATCACAGTAGTATAGTAGCTAGCCAACTAATAAGAACTTGCTGATTGGAATTTGGAAGTAATTAGTATGCATGTGTGTCTACAGTGTGTGACTCCTCATCAGAAGATAGCTTAGCTCCTAGCTAGCTACCTAGTGATTTGGTTAGATGATCAATAATTCATTCATTAGTCACCTAATCTGTCTGGTAAACGTTGTGTTTGACGCGTGTCACGGGAAAATCTACTTCTTAATCTACAGCGAATCATTGAGCAAATTAAAGGGGATTGGTCATCATGGGTTGATTGTCCATTTGCTTGGCCTCACGTTTGTGTTCATGTGCCGATTTGATCTGCTTGGTTGTTTATTTCTCTCCTTTTCGGTGACCATCTAAGTAGAAGGTTAAGGTGGTAAGATCTGTTGGCTCATGGGCGGAACACTGACAGCAAGACGCCAGGAAGAGTATGTTGTACTGCCATCATTCTAGTTTGTTAAGCACTGTGGAGTCCAAAGTGTTAATGTGCGAGTTATTTAGCAGAGCTTTTCTAGCTCGAACGATGCAACAATGCATCATTGTAGAGGCCGGGTGTAACTAATATCATCTTAATATTAATATTACCCTTCATTAAGAAAGACATAAACATTGTGGATGCATCGTGTTCACGAGGAGAGCACAAATGAAACACAATCTGCATGCATGTGGAACACGGCTCTTTGCATTAACATAAGGAAGCTAGAAGGAGACACTAGTTAGGTTAATCACCAGGGAAAGTCTATGCATGAAGTAATGAATGAAGAATATACCAGCTCCCCTACGTTAACTAATGTAGAAGTGACCAGGAAAAAGAAAACTAATGCAAGTTCTGGGTAAGAAAAAAAGTAACATCGAGGTGACGCAAAAAAGCGTCAAATCATGTGAGTGTACGGTTAACATAAACATAGTTGACGTCCATGTTACTTGAGGTAGAGGAACTTTGTTGGTTATGCTTTAATCGCTTCCAACTCTCCCATCACTACATCCTCGCCCACCGAGTTTTTTTTCCAAACAAGCGGCGCTACCTACCACCCACCCCCCCCCCCCCCCCCCCCCCCCCCCGTGCTTTCCCAACCTGAACCCCTACCTCATATTGGTACTAAACAATCTGCTTTCGTCTACCTTTGTAAGGGTTGGGCAGAGCCCCGCCAGAAGGACAAGTGGCAGAAGGACATAACTGTAAACCTTTATAAGGATACTAAAGATATGTAGGTAGGACGACGTAGGGCTAATACACATCCGGAGGCCCGAATCCCTGAACCTAGGTAAAATCATTGTGTCACCATCAGCGATAATGGGATCTCTTCAGACACCACCCCTCTCTCTACAATTTATCACGACAACATCTGGATTGTAAGATCATCGAAACATTATTCATCGACACACAATCAAATATAAAGCCAGTAGGCAGCGCCACCACTGGTGCGCAAGTATGGTTTCGAATGCCTCCTTTATTCCTCCTCTATCTCGCACAGTAACTCGTTCTCTACTATGTAATTGCTTGATTATTCATATTCTTCATGCATGCAGAATTTTATATAGTGCCTTACTCTTACTTATTTCTTAAAAAGAAGAAAACCCTTAACTGATTACCGCAATACATACTAATTAACTGATGAAGCCCCACTTGATCAGAACATACCTCCCATGCATGGTGGATGATGCTTCTCCCATTTTCCAGAATGTGGCAATATTAATGTTGACGGTGTTGACTTGCCGGATAGTAGTACTGATGCTAGCTCGCATGCATGCATGATGAGGGTGTACAGGCGTTAAGTAATGTAAAAGTGTTGTAAAGTGACTCAGACAAAAGCGTCTCAAACCATTACCCATAGATAAACATCATTTTTAACTTCCAAGATGTGCTAGTGTCGTATAACCCCTGCTTTCATTTTATCAATTAAAACACACATTGTATATCATCACCCGTCACTTTGGACCCATCGAGCGATATCGTGCGCCGTATCACCGAAAGTGGCAGCAGGTATTGTGTACAAAAAAATGATAGTATTGTATCAAGCCGGCCATCTGAGCGTTACAGTAACATATAAATCCTCGATGTTGATCGCCTTTCCTCTAATTAATTATGTCACCAGATTAGCGGCAAAAATATAAAGCATGCACATGTCGTTGCTACTAGCACCACAATCACTGACCTCACACGTGATATTTACTTATACAGCCCAGACGATTAGCCGTCGCCAAAGCATTGCATCAAGCTAACTCCAGTTAGTTAGTTTAGCTCACTCCCAAGTAATTTCACATATGTCACTTTATATGTATATATATGCCGCATTGGATTGTTAGTTTGTTCAGTTCAGCTCCCATGTACTTTCATAAATATATGACATGTTGGATTGTGTCTTCTTTTTCCGTTTTTATCATGTTTGCCCACTTACACCTATCCACCGTAGACACATGTCGTTGCTGATGATACACAATGTCTCTTATTGACAGCTGTTGAATATTTTCCCTTTTTCTTCGGGACAAATAGAAGTGGTTGCGCGTCTTTCTATGTGGAGTCTCTTTATCAGAATTTTTTCATTATTGTTTACATTGTACAGTTTTTGGTTTGTGATTGGCTGTTTTTTTTGCCAGAATTCATCTTATGACAACCAACTTTTCCAGTTTTCCACCTTCAGCCTTCTGTTTTCCATTTTATGAGATCTACCCGGGCGGTGGGGGTGTGCGTGAGCTCCACTTGTACCATGTTTACATGTAGAATACATGGTATCGATCGACCGCTGACAAGCTCTATGACATGTCCTGTGTAACATCCCTATGTAATGACCACAGTGGTTACCATTCTGGTAATGCCAAATCACCTTGCTCAACAGTGCATGAACATCATTTGCATCATATCTCATTTCAATTTCAAATTCAAATTCCTCTCTGAAATAAATTCAACTACAAAGTGAAAATAAAAGTTGTTCAAGTTTGAAAACTAAAATGTACATAATATGGTAAATAATCCAGAGGCAATTGTAAAATTGTAATCCACATTAATAAAATTAATTAAGTAACTCTAACAACCTCAAACAGTGCCTAAACAGCACCCCTTTAATCCTTATCAATTATTAAAAATTCAAATGATATCATATTTCACCCAAACCAATTTCTGGCAGTGCTAAATATTGCAACATATTTATGTGGCATAATTCACTGTTTTACAAAAGTCATTAAGTGGCCTAATAATTTTGCAAACAGAAAAGAAAACAAAAACAGGAAACAGAAATAGAAAAAGGCCAAGTGGCTACTGTGGCGCTGGGCTCGAGTGCATAGTCGCGAGCGGCCCAGCCCAGCCGGGTCATCCCCTTCCTCCCGTGCGCTGTCGCCCGCTCGCGTCGACACGGCATCGATCGCCGAGCTGTCGCCCATCCCGCGGCTCTCCGGCGTGGATAAGGTCTCCCCCGCCTCACGGACGAACCCTAGCCCTCACTTCCCCCTCTCTCCCAGCGCTCGCCCGCCGCTCTCTTCCCTCTCTCTGTCCCGAACGCCGCCGTCGCCGTCGCTCGCCATTCCCGCGGCCACCGCTACCCCCTCGCCCCTCGGTCGTGTCCCAGAGCTCCGCTTCGTCGCGCTGAAGCTCTCCGCTGAGCCACGCTTCGCCGGAAGCCTTGCATCGTTGCCACGACCGTCGTCTTCGTCATCAGCCGCCGTGGATCGTCGCCGACTATTCGCTCCGAGCCGAGCTTCCTCGAGCCCATCGTCGAAACCTCCGGATCCACTGTGAGCTCGTGCACCTTCCTCCCCTTCCCGTTTTTCCGCGCGCGTCCTCTAGCATCGATCCCGTCGTTGCCCGTGGCTCCGGCCGCCGCCGAGGTCGTAGTGGCCATCGTCTCCGGCCACCTCGCAGCCTCCCGCGGTCACCCCTGGATGCGCCGCATCGCGCTTGTCATTTGGGTGGTCGCGGGTGCTCGTTTGGTCGCGTGTGTGACATTCCCGAGCAACGCCGCCCTCTCTGGTGCTTACCGGAGTAGCGCCGGCGCGCACCGGAGTTTAAAACTCCGGTGGGGACACGTGTCGCCCCGCAGTACTAACCCCCCTGCCCTAATAGTCACTGACAGTGGGCCCTCATATTGTAGCTGTTAAATTAGACTAACTAACGCTGCTAATTAACCCACTAACTGCTGAGTCACTGACAGGCTGGACCCACTAACTAAATAGACTAGTTAGATTAAGCTAAATAATGTCAATATAACCAGTGGCTGACAGCCGGGTCCCACTGGGCCCGTTGACCCAGTCAAACTGCTGACTGGGCACCCCCAGTCAATGACAGGTTGGTCCAGTGGGCCCCTTTGACCAGTCAACGTGGACCCAGTCAACTGCTGACTGGGCCCGCTGTCAACCTCTGGTTGCATTCCTGTGTGCACCCAGTTGGGTACCCGTAGCAATTTAACTATTTAATAATTCAAATTAAAGTTAATCCAATAATTGCAGAAAATAGTTTAAATCTTTAGAAATTCATAGAAAATAAACTGTAGCTCAGATCGAAAAACTTTATATATGAAAGTTGCTCAGAACGACGAGACGAATCCGAATATGCCCACCTCATACCTGTCACATGACTCTAGCATGATGAACATGTAACCTTCCCCTCCGGTTCATCTGTCTGACAGATGCCCAAAGCCGGGAAAATATCCCAGATATTTTCCCGCTTCGTCTGTGACGTGTATCACTGCGTTAGGTCACCCCTAACACCGCGTAGTGCCATGTCTTGTTTTGTGATTGCTTTTGTTGCCGTGTATTTATTGGTTTCTTCTCCCCCTTTCTTCCCGGTAGACCCCTGAGACCGGCGCAGCTCCGGAGATCGACTACGCCTCTGACGACCCTGCCTTTGCCACTGAGCAACCAGGCAAGCCCCCCTTTGATCATCCCGATATTGCCCATTCTATTTTCTCATGCTTGCATTAGATTTTGCTACTGTAATTGATTGCTCCTATTCTGTTGCATAGCCTATTTTTGTAACTACTGTTGATAGCTGCCTGATATCCAAACTGCTTAGTATAGGCTGGTTAGTGACCCATCAGAGACCCCACGTTGACCCAACTGCACCGCTGGATTATCAGAAGACCCGATCAACGGGATCGAAGACAGGCCCCGGCACCGCACGTCACCCCCTTAGTTGTACGACACTACTGGGTTACTATCGAGTGCCGAGGGTGATACCTCGCCAGCACTTCTGATGTTAACTTTGTAGGTTAGTTCATAGGTTGTGGTCATCGAGGGTGATTCCTCTTTCACCACTCCCTATAACGACGCTGTCGTGCAACACCTCAAGTGTGAACCCATCGAGGGTGATTCCTCCGAGTTCACCTTGACAGTTACATCGAGTAGGAATCCAACGAGGGTGATACCTCGGATTCCCCAGATGTTATGGAGACACAGATACTTGGGCTTTACAACTGTTACTTGGAAAGGCGGGTCGACCCTGAGGGGTACCTAAGGGAGTCCTGGATTAAGAGGTCCTCGGGCGTCCGGGCTACGTAATGTGGGCCGGACTGATGGGCCATGAAGATACAAGACAGAAGACTCTCTCCCGTGTCCAGATGGGACTCTCCTTGGCGTGGACGGCAAGCTTGGCGTTCGGATATGAAGATTCCTTTCTCTGTAACCGACTTTGTACAACCCTAGTCCCCTCCGGTGTCTATATAAACCGGAGGGTTTAGTTCGTAGAGACGATCACAATCATAATCAGACAGGCTAGACTTCTAGGGTTTTAGCCATTACGATCTCGTGGTAGATCAACTCTTGTAATACTCATATTCATCAAGATCAATCAAGCAGGAAGTAGGGTATACCTCCATAGAGAGGGCCCGAACCTGGGTAAACATCGTGTCCCCCTTTCCTGTTACCATCGACCTTAGACGCACAGTTCGGGACCCCCTACCCGAGATCCGCCGGTTTTGACACCGACATTGTTCTTTCATTGAGAGTTTCGCTATGTCGTCGCTAGAAGACTCGATGGCTCCATCAATCATCCACAACGATGCGCTTGAGGGAGGTCTTTCTCCCCGGCCAGATCTTCGTATTCGGCGGCTTCGTACTGCGGGCCAACTCGCTGGCCATCTAGAGAAGATCGACAGCTACGCCCCTGGCCATTAGGTCAGATTTGGAAGCTTGAACTACGTTGCTGATATCCGCGGAGACTTGATCTTCGACGGATTCGACCCATGGCAGCCGCTCCCTGCCACCGGCGATGAAACTGACCTAAATCTGTCATCGGACCATATCCGGGAGATAGCTCCTGTAACTGCTCTGGCCCTAGATCCGGAGCAGATTGCGCCATCCGAGGACGGGAAGCTCAACCCCGCCACGGAAGCCGTAGACTCAGCGGCATTGGAGCCGCACACAGACCCAACTTCAAACGGGATCTGTATCACCGGAACCTCGGATTCGTCTCCGGCCACAGCTTCCGAACCACGTGCGTCCGCGCCCATCGAGCTCGATCAGGCGCCGATCGTCGAGCTTAGCTCCGCGGACATCTTCCGGCACTCACCTTTGGGTGATGTGCTAAACTCATTAAAAACCCTCTCCTTAGCGGGGGACTCACAGCCGAACTATATCCGGTTTGAACTGGAGGCTGATGATGGAGAATTTCGCTTCCCACCCACCGCCCACTTCATTGCGACTGTCGAAGACATAACCGACATGCTCGATTACGACTCCGAAGACGTCGACGGTATGGACGACGATGCCGGAGAGGAGCAGGCCCAAAACCCACCGTCTACTGGGCGCTGGACAGCCACCTCCTCGTATGACGTGTACATGGTGGATACTCCCAAAGAGAATAACGGCGATAACAAGAAAGATCCAGTCGAGGATGAACCTCCTGAGACATGGCCAAAGTGCCGACGTCAGCGGCACCGCTCTAAATCACGCCGTGGAAAAGACAGCAATACCGGCACGAGAGAAAACAGTACTCCGGATGATGCTGAAGACAAAGAAGATCCCGTCGAGCCGACTTTCGAGCAGGACGATAGGGAAGATGGGCAAGCCAGCCCTGGCAAACAGGCCACAAACGAAGATTCGGAGGACAGTAACTATCTTCCGCTCTCCGAAGATGAGGTGAGCCTCGGCGACGAAGACTTTATCGTGCCTGAGGAACCCGTCGAGCAGGAGCGCTTTAAGCGCCGGCTAATAGCCACTGCGAGGAGCCTGAAAAAGAAACAGCAACAGCTTCAAGCCGATCAAGATCTACTCAACGACAGATAGACTGATGTCCTGGCAGCCGAGGAATACGGACTCGGGCGCCCCATTAAAAGTTACCCGAAGCATAAACTGCTACCCCACGACGAGCCTTCACAGCCACTTCCCGCCATCACACGTATGCGGCTGACCGACCACCACGTGGCCAGGACAAAGCGGCGCCTCAAGCCGAACACCAGCCCATGCTACCGCCGAAAACGCGAGACATACAGCCCGGGGTCATACATATGACCTGCGGCAGGACCTGGACAATAGAGCAGGTCAGTCCAGATCGATCTACGGATCGCGGGGGCAGGCCCTGGCGCGCGGCGACGGCTATCAAGCCACACGTGACAAACATAACCACGCCGCGCGGGCCGAAAACTGCCGACGAACTCCATCCGAGCTACACCGCGACTTGGGCCCGATATAGAGCCCGCACACCCCTTGCTCACTGATGAAGAATAAACACGAATTCCCGGAAGGGTTTAAACCCATGAACATCGAATCATATGATGGAACAACAGATCCCGCAGTATGGATTGAAGATTCCTTCTCCATATCCACATGGCCCGCGGTGATGACTCCATGCCATCAAAACCTCCCACTAAATTAAAGGGACCGGCGCGGCACTGGCTGAACTGCCTCCCAGAGAACTCCATTGGCAGCTGGGAAGACTTGGAAGCGGCCTTCCGCGATAACTTTCAGGTACATATGTCGGCCTCCATGCCGATGACTAAGTCACATCATCCAGCAGCCCAGGGACAGCCAGGAAGCTCTGGACTAGGTTCCTAATAAAAGAACCAAATGGTCGATTGTCCGGACGCCGAAGCCCTCGCGCCTTTAAACATAGCGTCCGGATGAAAGGCTTGCCCGCCACCTCGGTCAGAAACCAAAATCCATGGCATCCCTTACCGCTCTGATGACCCGCTTTTGCGTGGGAGAGGATAGCTGGCTCGCCGTGAAACAACAACACCAGTGATCCGGGCACTTCCGAAGTTCGAGACGGCAACGCAAGCCACGATGCAATAACACAAGCGTCGAATAATATGAAGAAACCCAAGACACGGCGGTAAACGCCGGATTCAGCGGCTCCAAAACCGGTCAACGAAAAAGCCTTCAAGACAAACAGAGACGGACCATCCAATTTAGACAAGATACGGATCGGCCCTGCCAAATTCATGGCACCCCCCGGTAAACCAGCCAATCACACCAACAGAAGCTGTTGGGTCTTCACACAGCCGGCAAGCTTAACGCCGAACACAGGGGAAGGGGCCGCCCAGTTGAGCGATGTCGAAGAGACTCGCCAGCCGAACACCGGGGGTCAGAGCAATTTCCCCCCGAAGTAAAAATAGTCAACATGGTATACGTGACGCACATCCCTACAGAGGAGCGCAAGCGCGCCCTACGGACGCCAATGCCATAGAGCCAGCACCCAAAATTAAGCCAATGGGCGGCCTGCCCGATCACTTTTGATCGCAGGACCACCCAGCCAGTATCCGTCGCGAAAGTTCGGCAGCTCTGATCCTCGATCCAATTATCGATGGGTTCCATCTCACGAAAGTCCATATGGACAGCGGCAGTAGTCTTAATCTGCTCTACCAAGACACTGTCCTCAAAATGGGCATTGACCCGTCACGAATCAAGCCCACCACAGCTACCTTCAAGGGAGCAGTGTCCGGCGTAGAAGCTCGCTGCACGGGCTCAATCACATTGGAAGTCGTTTTTGGCTCGCCGAACAACTTTAGGAGCGAAGGCTTGACCTTCGATATCGTCCCGTTCCGCAGCAGCTACCACGCACTACTCGGGCGTACCGCTTTTACTCATTTTAATGCGGTCCCACATTACGCCTATTTCAATCTTAAGATGCCCAGTCCACGCGGCGTCATCACGATAAACGGAAACTCGGAATGCTCCCTCCGTACAGAGGAGCGTACCATGGCTACTGCAGCCGAAGTACAAAGCGGCCTTATCAAGCCGCATATCTCATCGGCTGTCAAGCCGCCGGTCTCTGCTAGACAGGACCGATCAATCTCAGAGCTGGATTAGCAGTTCGGCCTCCGCCGCCCGCCCCATATAGCCGCGAGGTTTATACCGCGCATACATAATTATGCACTTAAAATACCATGGTCATCGGCGGAGGCACAGTACGGACAGGCCTACAATGCGGTCCGCACCCTCATAGTCTTTTTACTTTTTCTAACTATTTTTTATCATTTACAACAGGTGATTCAAAGCCTGGTCATCTTACGGACCTTTTTTCTAAGTTCGGCTTCGTATAAATAACCAAGGCTATTCCTACTAAGGAGTCCTTTACTGAGGCAAGGCAGCGCAACGTGCGACAGGAGGTCCTAATGATTTTAGTAAGACCGCATTCTTTATTTTAAACCTGTAAAGTGCCTTTTTCCTCAGCCCTCGGCCCCCGCCATGTTAAATAATCCGGGTAGGGGCGTTATAATCTGTAAACTTGCGTTTGACGTGTCAATCAGATTCTAGTGAACAAAACCCGTATTCGTATTCGCTTTTTCCTACGTACTGAATTTGCTTCTTCGGTTGTTGTAGAGATATGCCTAGAGGCAATAATAAATGTTATTATTTATCTCCAGTGCTCATTATTATGTTTATGTTCCATGCTTAACTGCTGTGGTTCCCGAGCCCGTATATCCATAAAGGCCTGGGAGAACCCATGTGCCGTGTGGAATAATAAACGGTAAAATGTATTCCAGCATGCCTCTAAGACTAGCTCAAGTGTTGCATATGATTATGTTTTCCCAATCATGGGCATGTCTATGCCAGCAACTTGAGGGCACAATGCTAGAAGAACATTTGTGTTGAATCGACCCATTGATGTTATGCTATGAGATTCATTCGTCACAAGTTAATGGTTAATAACACAGAGATGGTTAACGTTTGCATAATTCCCTCAGACCATGAGAGTATCGAGTTTCTTCATGCTTGATCATGAACTTTGGGGTTTTGTTAAACGTCATCCGTAACTGGATGGCTATTACGGCGGCTTACGGGTTCATGGGAAAGTATGTCAAGTACTTGATAGCTCAAGATTGGGATTTGCTCCTCCAATGATGGAGAGATATTCTGGGCCCTCTCGGTGTTACGGTATCCATCACGTCTGGCCAGACACTTTGTGATTTGATCACGGGGATGCCGGAACACGGTAACGAGAAAAGAGAACAATACCGGTAACGAGGTAACTAGCCATAGTGGACAATTTTTGTTGATCCACGGGAATGCCAACATGTCTCACCTCGGTATTTGTAACATATCGCGAAGCAACAGGAATAGCACACGGCAACTGGAGGTTCACTCGAATATTCATTCGTGTGGGTATAGGGGTCATATGGGGTGTCCACGGCTCCGATCTGATCATTGATCGGAAAGTGTTCCTTATGTCTATACTTCACCGAACCTATAGGGTCACACGCTTAAGGTCATCTATCTGTTGAACGCTAGACAGGGAGTCTGAGAGAAAGTCACCGAAAATGTTTCGGAGACAACGAAAGAGTTCGAGAGAGAGAACACACCGAAAGAGTTTCGGTAAAAACCGAAAAGTTGTTTCGGAATATATTATTTGGTCAAAAAGGGTTTCGGCAACCGCCGGAAATTTCCAGAGGATGCCAGAATTGGTCTGGGAACTTCTGGGAATTTTCGGAGAGAAAAACCGGAAATTTTCCGAAACTGCCGTAACCGCTGTTAATGCTTTCCGCTGATGAAAACCACCGCACCGAAAATGTTTCGGATCATGCCCAGATAAATTTTAGGGTGCCGGAATGTTCTGGGACCTTCTGGAATTTTTCAGAAAAAGTTTCGCGGAAACATCTTGTCTCACGCGCGAGGGGACAAGATCCCACGAATCGGGGTTACATGTTTGGGTGGCTTTTTGTCTAGGGAGCATGCATGTTTCATGGAGATATGTTGGTGGCTTTGTTGGGGGGGGGGGGGGGGGCCCATGGGGAGACAGGTGTGGGCCGGCCCAAGGGCTCCATGGTGGTGTCCCCTGGTGCCCCCCTTGTGTTACCATTATGCCCTTTCATGTGTGACATGAAGCTGGGTATTTTGGTATTTCAACATCCCACCCCACCCCTTGCCTTGCCTATAAAAGGAGGAGAAGGGCTGCCATTCTCCCCATCCCTTGCTCTCATACACATGCCAAGATGTTATCTGGCTTCTCTCTCCCTCCACGAAAAGAGTTTCGTAGAGCCGAAGGCTGTCTGGGTTCCGGCAGGAACTAGTTCTGGACGGCGAAGCCCTGCTGTGGATAGGTGACACGTATGTGGGCAACTCTGTGAGAGGTCGAGTTTTCGATCTTATGCCCGAGGGGCTGTTCGAGAGTGCCTCCCGAAGGGCTGTCCAAGTGACGGTCCGAGTTTATGAGTCTCCCAAGGGCTGTCCGAGTGACCGTTCGGGTTTCGAAGGTCCTCCCGAAGGGCTGTCCGCGACATCGTCCGGTGGACTGTTCGAATCCGCCCCCGAGGGCTGTCCGAAGGGAAGACGAGGGTATACATCCCCGGTTGGGAGGTTGTAAATATCTAGCTGCGGGATCTGCACCGCCGATCGTCATCGACTCTACTTCCGCTGCGCTACGAGTCGGTAACGAAAATGATCAAACTTGTATGCAGTCTCCATAGTGGTCCTGGGCTGGTGCGTAGGGCGGAATTTTTTTTTGTTTTCTGCTGCGTTACCCTACGTTGTTTCACGAACGCACCTCGGCACAAATTGCCAGGGCTCGATACGGCAAACACATGAGTTGCCGAAAAAGTCCGAACAGCTTTTCGGCACACTTCGGCGTCACGAGTTTGGCCTTATATGCATCAGCTCCGAATCATGTCTTTGGTCAATAGTTGGGTTGCCCAGCTCCTTGCTTACTACCTTACGTTCCGCTATATCGCTAGGGTAGTAAAGCAGAACTACTGCGATTGTGTCCTGGTTCATCCGATAAGCACTCATTGAGAAAGCCGAAAACTGACTGTCATGATGCGGCGGAGATGGTCACCACTCGATTACTCATCAGAATCTTTCGCAATTCTTTCCGTAGTACACGAAGCACCCGTTTTTTCTCGGTCACCTATGTAACGCACCGTATTCAGGTAAAAGCGTACTAACCAAGGGATATATCGTAGACCCACCGTAAAACTCCATGGCTAGTGAAAGTGTTAAAGCCCTATAGTCCGATTGCCTAGTCGCCGCATTGACACCTCCTTCAGGTACCAAGACGTTGGTCAAGAGTGATCAAGTGCCTTCCAACACCCCTTATTATATGCGAGGGGGCTGAAGCCCGACTGCAACTTTCAGATTGTATGAAGAACGCCGCACAGGAGGAACCAAAACATTCATGCAAAGTATAAAAAATATGGCTTTAATATATCATAATATTGTTTTTACAAATTTTGTATACTCACTCGAACATTTATTTTTTCGAGCATGACCCTCTATCAAGCGGGCACCCTCTAGGACATCCTCAAAATAATGCTCTGGCGTGTGATGGTCCTTGCCCTCGGTGGACTCTTCCTGCAATATCGATGGCCTTCATCTTCGCCCAGTACGTTTTGACGCGGGCAGGCCATCCGTGCACCCTCATGCACGTTGATCGTTTAACAAACGTCGATACGCGGCACCCATCAACAAGTCGCTGCACCAAAACCGAAATAACTATTCGGAATTGGCTCAGTCGGCCACAGCCGGACCACGACGTCCTTCATGGTCGATCACTAATATCTTGTGGAGCTCGGCCCACTGGGCCATCTGTTCGTTTAGCAACAGCGGACGCTTCGGCATGCTGAATTGCGACCAGAAAAGCTTCTCCGTTGCACGTCCTTCTGCTCTTGGAAAAACGCGCCGCATCGGAGACACTCTTCGGCATCCAAGAATGCGTCAGGAGAACTCCCCATTTGATTAAGGGGGCATACTTCGGATCCGCGAATTTAGTCTGTAATAAGAAAGGCTTACCAGCCGCTATCTCCCCAGCTTGCGCGGATCTCTTCCCGAGCCACTCTAGACTCGGACCGTGCTTCTCTTGCTCTTGTAAGGCCTTGCCGAGATTGACCGTTCTGCCTTTGTTTATCCTTCTCAAGGATTCGCATCGAACATTGGCATCCTTAGCTCCGCGCTCATGGTAGAATTTCTCTCTTCCGCACTGGCGCCGCAGCCTGTTCGGCCTTTAACTCAGCGCTGCCTTCTGGCAGCCGCCTCACTCATCCTGGCTTGCTCCTTGGCCCGGGCAAGCTCAGCCCGTAGGGCCTCAACTGTGGCAGCATTATCTGCAGTTATGCACATCTCAGTATACAATTTTCACGCGTCATGCTCGTATTATCATACTTACATAACTGACTGCCCTAAAAACATACCTTGCGCCTCGTCGAGGCCGCCTGTTAATAAGTGTAGGTCGTCATCCGCCACATCGATTTCTGTCTGCTTCAGCCTGCAACCTCTGTAGCTTGGGCACTCGTGATGGATGAAACAGCCTTGTGCCAATTCATAAGATTATTTCCTTGGAATATCTTTTTTTGATCCCTGATCGCCTCCCTTCGACGCCAATCAAGTCTCAGGGGCTACTATCTATACACAGGTGCATTTTGCACGTAAAGTGCAATTGAAGATATTACATTCTACCTCGAAGCATCCTAGCAGGCTCATGAAGGATTCATTCAATTCGCTTTTCGCGGACAGAATCCTCTCAACCACCGTACCTTTAAGGTACGATGTCCTCTGAAATGGACGCATGTTGCAGCATGCCCGTCATGTATCCGGCGCCCCTGGATCCCTGGGAGCGGCCGCGGGAGTGCGGGCTTCCTTCGGAAGAATATGTTTACCCGACTCTAGAGTCGTCCTCGGCTGTAAACGGATAGCCGGGCCCTTTATTGTTGGTCCCCGTAGGGTCCGCATGCCGGACTCTGGACACCGAAGTATCACCTTCGGCGTAGTTTTCATTATCCCTCGCAACCGCTTGTTGATCGGGAGAGATCCTCCGGGACGGACACCTCGGCGTCGTCCGCCCTGTCGGGCGAGATGGTCTGTGGAGGCGTCTCGCTTTCCATCATCTCCCGGAAGAGATCCCCCGAGGAGGACTGTTGAGGAGACTACGTGCCGGACTGCAAACATATAATTTAAATGTTACCCTGGTAACCGGAAAGCAATGGGATATGTTTCGGACGCCCCTGTTCACTTACGA